>CM060665.1:3239843-3354843 GCA_030686955.1 Odontamblyopus rebecca
TCCTGGTTTAGTCCTGGTTTAGTCCTGGTTCAGCTCTGGTTCAGCTCTGGTTTAGTCCTGGTTTAGTCCTGGTTTTGTCCTGGTTTTGTCCTGGTTTAGGTCTGGTTTCGTCCTGGTTTAGTCCTGGTTTAGTCCTGGTTCAGCTCTGGTTTAGTCCTGGTCTGGTTTAGTCCTGGTTCAGCTCTGGTTTAGTCCTGGTTTAGTCCTGGTTCAGCTCTGGTTTAGTCCTGGTTTAGTCCTGGTTCAGTCCTGGTTCAGCTCTGGTTTAGTCCTGGTTCAGTCCTGGTTCAGCTCTGGTTTAGTCCTGGTTTAGTCCTGGTTCAGCTCTGGTTTCGTCCTGGTTCAGCTCTAGTTTAGTCCTGGTTTAGTTGTTTTTGGCTAATCCAGCGCATTAAAAACACTAAAAGGACTCATGGTGATGTACATCTGCTGTGTTTTAGCGGTTATTACCCCGTAGGCGTAAACTGCCCCCGTGTTTCTCGCACAGTCCTGTTTTAAAGGCGTTACTCGGCGATCGTGTGCCGCAGGTGTACGCGGTGGAGGCCAGCCCGATGGCGGAGTACACCCGGGCCCTGGTGAGGCAGAACGGGTGCGAGGGCGTGGTCAGCGTGGTGCAGGGGCGGGCAGAGCGGGTGCAGCTGCCCCAGAGGGTGGACGTGCTGCTGTCCGAGTGGATGGGCAACTGTCTGCTGGTGAGAAATACACAAACGCACACTGCTGACAGCCTCACTCTCACACTTAACACTTTTTTATTTATAGTCCTGGTTTAGACCTGAGTTAGTCCTGGTTTAGTCCTGGTTTAGTCCTAGTTTAGACCTGGTGTAGTCTATTTTAGACCTGGTTCAGACCTGGTTTAGTCCTGGTTTAGATCTGAAATAGTCCTGGTTCTGCCCTAGTTTAGACCTGGTTTAGTCCTGGTTTAGACCTGAAATAGCCCTGGTTTAGACCTGAAATAGACCTGGTTTAGTCCTGGTTTAGTCCTGGTTCAGCCCTAGTTTAGACCTGGTTTAGTCCTGGTTCAGATCTGAAATAGTCCTGGTTCAGCCCTAGTTTAGACCTGGTTTAGTCCTGGTTTAGACCTGAAATAGACCTGGTTTAGTCCTGGTTTAGACCTGAAATAGCCCTGGTTTAGACCTGAAATAGACCTGGTTTAGACCTGAAATAGACCTGGTTTAGTCCTGGTTCACCCCTAGTTTAGATCTGATTTAGACCTGACATAGACCTGGTTTAGACCTGAAATAGACCTGGTTTAGACCTGGTTTCATCCTGGTTTAGCCCTAATTTAGACTTAATTTAGACCTGGTTTAGACCTGAAATAGTTCTGGTTTAGACCTGAAATAGACTTGGCTTAGTCCTGGTTTAGTCCTACTTTAGACCTGATTTAGTCCTGGTTTATTCTTGGTTCAGTTCTGGTTTAGCCCTGGTTTAGCCCTAGTTTAGACCTGGTTTAGACCTGAAATAGAAATAGTTCTGGTTTAGTCCTAGTTTAGCCTTACTTCAGTCTTGGTTTAGCCCTGAAATAGACCTGATATAGTCCTAGTTTAGTCCTGGTTTAGATCAAACTGGTCTAAAATAGGCACACCTGGGACATTTCTTGTATAAAACTGGGACAAATCTCTGGTTTTGGATAAATCCAATAAATAAATTTGGATAAACAGGGGGACGCGGGGTCAGGACTGGGACTGTCCCGGGGAAACGGGGACGTCTGGACTCCCTGCATCAGCTGTGACGTGTCAGTAGTGATCTGCGTTTGTGTGTTTGTCTGCGTTTGTGTGTGTGTCTGCGTTTGTGTGTGTGTGTCTGTTTTTGCAGTTTGAGTTCATGGTGGAGTCGGTGCTGCTCGCCCGGCAGCGCTGGTTGGCGGAGGGAGGCGTGATGTGGCCGTCGTCCGCCGCCCTGCTGCTCGTGCCCTGCCAGGCCCACAGCTTCTACGCACAGAACTTCACCTTCTGGAACCATCTCTACGGACTGGACTTCAGCCCTCTGCAGTCAGTAACCTCACCTCTGAACCCAAAAAAGTTCTGAAAAGTACTAAAATATCCGATACTGTGGACTCCGATACCGATTCTGACAGTGATAATAAAAACCTCTTTCTTTAGACAATCGAATGTGATTTTCAGCTTTAAATCATAAAACTTTTTTATGTTTCCATGTGGTTTTATATCTGTGTGATCCCTCAGTGGTCCAGGTCTAAACCAGATCTAAACCAGATCTAAACCAGGTCTAAACTAGGATAATCTTGTTCTAGCCCTGTTTTAGGTCTGATTTAGTCCTGATTTAGACCTAGTTTAGACCTGGTTTAGACCTTGTTCTGACCTGGGTTACTCCTAGTTTGGTCCTAGTTTAGATCTGGTTTAGACCTTGTTCAGTCATGGGTTAGTCCTGATTTAGACCTTGTTCTGTCCTGCGTTAGTCCTGATTTAGACCTTGTTCTGTCCTGCGTTAGTCCTGGTTTAGACCTAGTTCTGTCCTGCGTTAGTCCTGGTTTAGACCTTGTTCAGTCATGGGTTAGTCCTGATTTAGACCTTGTTCTGTCCTGCGTTAGTCCTGATTTAGACCTAGTTTAGATCTGGTTTAGACCTTGTTTAGACTTTGTTCACTCATGGGTTAGTCCTGGTTTAGACCTAGTTCAGTCATGGGTTAGTCCTGGTTTAGACCTAGTTCTGTCCTGCGTTAGTCCTGGTTTAGACCTTGTTCAGTCATGGGTTAGTCCTGATTTAGACCTTGTTCTGTCCTGCGTTAGTCCTGATTTAGACCTAGTTTAGATCTGGTTTAGACCTTGTTCTGTCCTGCGTTAGTCCTGGTTTAGACTTTGTTCACTCATGGGTTAGTTCTGGTTTAGACCTTGTTCAGTCATGGGTTAGTCCTGGTTTAGACCTAGTTTAGTCCTGATTTAGACCTTGTTCTGTCCTGCGTTAGTCCTGATTTAGACCTAGTTTAGATCTGGTTTAGACCTTGTTTAGACTTTGTTCACTCATGGGTTAGTCCTGGTTTAGACCTAGTTCAGTCATGGGTTAGTCCTGGTTTAGACCTAGTTTAGTCCTGGTTTAGACCTTGTTCTGTCCTGCGTTAGTCCTGATTTAGACCTAGTTTAGATCTGGTTTAGACCTTGTTTAGACTTTGTTCACTCATGGGTTAGTCCTGGTTTAGACCTAGTTCAGTCATGGGTTAGTCCTGGTTTAGACCTAGTTCTGTCCTGCGTTAATCCTGGTTTAGACCTTGTTCAGTCATGGGTTAGTCCTGGTTTAGACCTAGTTCAGTCATGGGTTAGTCCTGGTTTAGACCTAGTTCTGTCCTGCGTTAATCCTGGTTTAGACCTTGTTCAGTCATGGGTTAGTCCTGGTTTAGACCTTGTTCAGTCATGGGTTAGTCCTGGTTTAGACCTAGTTCTGTCCTGATTTAGACCTTGTTCTGTCCTGCGTTAGTCCTGGTTTAGACCTAGTTTAGCTCTGGTTTAGAACTCCTTCAAAACTGACCCTCATGTGTCAGATTTTAACTGTAGCCGACACAAGCGCAGTCGTGTTATTATAGACGTGAATACATCTGTGTACTTTATATTCTGTATATTCTGTATCTCTGTATATATTCTTATTGTGTATCTCTGTGTGCCTCAGGTCTCTGGCGCAGCAGGAGTTCTTCTCCAAACCAAAGTTCAGTCACGTCCTGGATCCTCAGGACTGTCTGAGTGCCCCCAGTGAGGTCCTGTCCCTGAACATGTACACGCTGACGGTGCAGGACCTGGAGGTACCTGCTCCCCCACATTTACATTTACACTCAAGATTCAAGATTCTTTGTTGTCATTATGCGAGTATAACGAAATTTTGATGGACTACAAAATAAAAATAAAACAGAAGCATAAAGATAAAGATAAAAGGCATCATAAATAAATAGAGTTCCAGTAGTGTAAAGTGACTGTTGCAATGTGAAGTGATTGTTGCAGTAAAGTGCGCTTAGTGCCAGTCAGTTTAAGTCTCTAATGTCCATCTTAGCTTATGCGCTGTGTCTGTGAGATGATGGGGGGTGGGGGCCAGTTCTGTGGGTGTGCTCGGGGGGATGGGATGCAGTGGGGTGATGGCCTTCACAGCTCTGGGGAAAAAACTGTCTCTGAGCCGTGAAGTGGTTGTTTTAATAGTCCTGTACCGCTTCCCTGATGGGAGAGGTACAAACAGTCCGTTCCCGGGGTGGGTGGGGTCAGTCGCTATGCATCTGGCCTTCTGCTGAAGCCGGGAACTATAGACCGAGTCCAGGTCTGGTAGACGACAGCCCACGATCCCCTGTGCTGTCCTCACCACCCAGGCTAAGTCCTTTTTGTTCTGTGCGGTGCAGCTGCCATACCACACCGTCATACTGACAGACAGGATGCTCTCAATAGTGGCTCTGTAAAAGTTCCCCAGGAGTTGGGAGGAGAGTCCAGAGGGCTTCAGCTTCCTGAGGAAGAAGAGACGCTGTTGGGCCTTCTTCACCAGGTGTGAAGTGTTAACAGTCTCCGAGAGGTCAGAGATAATGTGGATGCCCAGGAACTTTATGCTGTGGACACGCTCCACCGCCTCCCCCTGTATGCAGAGAGGAGCGTGTTCGGTCCTCCTGGACCTCTTCTAGTCCACTATCACCTCCTTTGTCTTGCTGGTGTTCAAGATGAGGTTGTTCCTTGAACACCACTGTATAAGGCTCTGGACCTCCTCTCTGTAGTGGGTCTCATTATCGTTGGATATGAGACCCACCACAGTGGTGTCGTCCGCGAACTTCACAACCATGTTTGTGGGGTGGATGGCAGAGCAGTCGTGTGTGAAGAAGGTGAAGAGTGCAGCGCTGAGCACACAGCCCCGCGGTGTTCCCATGTTGAGGATCAGTGGTGCAGATGTGAGCTCCCCTATCCTCACCACCTGGGGCCTGTTGGGGAGGAAGTCACTGATCCAGGAGCAGAGCTGACAGACCTAGGCAGGGCCAGCACGTCTGGGAGAACGGTGTTAAATGCTGAGCTGAAGTCCACGAACAGCATCCTGACGTAGGTGTTAGGACGCTGCAGTTGAGTCAGGGCCGTGTGGAGCGTTAGCGAGACCGCATCCTCCGTGGAGCCGTTCTCCCTGTAGGCGAACTGTAGGCTGTCTAGGCCTGCAGGGATGATGTCCTTGATGTGTCTCAGGAGGATCCGCTCGAAACACTTCATGATCACCAGGGTCAGAGCGACCGGGCGGTAATCATTGAGGCAGGTGATTATTGTTTTTTTAGGCACAGGCACAATGATAGAGGACTTCAAGCAGGCTGGGACCATGGAGAGCTGTAGGGACAGGTTAAAGATGTCCAGGAAGACACCTGCCAGTTGGTCCGGGCACGATTTCAGAGTCTGACCTGACACCCAACGGGACCTGCAGCCTTGTTTGCGTTGATCCTCCTCGGAGTGGAGGTCACCTGGTGCAGCTGCAGGCTGAGGTGCTGCCTTCCCACATGCTGCGTGCGTTTTCACTCACACCCACTCCCACATTTACACCCACTCACACCCACAAATGTAGTGATTTTGAATAAGAATGGGTTATTACAAGTGATTTAATTGATTTTTGTGTTTTTGTGCATTTGGTTTGCTCAAAGTTGGGACGTTAACTCAAATCAATTGTGGTAAAATAAGCCTCAAACCATAAAGAAAAGTGCTTTTACTTCCAGTCCGGATCTAAATTGCGGTGGAGTAGAAAGTACAGATACCTGCGCTCAAATGTAGTGAAGTAAGGAGGTTTTAAGCGTGCATAAAAGTTGTTCTTGTGTCCGGTTTCTGTTCTCAGGAGATGGTTGGACAGTTTGACTTCGGCGTGGACCGACCGGGGGATTTCCACGGGTTCTGCGCCTGGTTCAGCGTCGGCTTTGAGAGTCTGCAGCCCGGAGGAGACGACGTCCAGCTGCACACGGGGCCCTTCTCTGAGTACGAACTGTTACCTGTACACGTGGGGTCGTTTATTCGGTCATTTTGCACCACTACAACACAAAACAAAGGCCACAAAACCAGAGATCATGACCGAAAGAGTTTAGGCTGAAGTAAAAAGCACCGTGTTAAACAATGACAGAAATCCAAGAAAGAAAAGCAGCTTCTGAACAGCAAGTTTGTGTTTACAATTTCACTTACAACTTCCTGTATGTGTAAGAGACAAAATATAAATTAATGATTAAGTTGTGATGACTATTAAAAAGATCATGACTAACAAATGATTAAATAATGCTTAATAAATGCTTAACAAGGAAGATATATTTAAAAGTACGAGTATTTATTCAGTATGATAGATTTTTATTCCATTGTCCTTGATGACATTTCTTGCTGGCTAAAAAGCTGCGTATCTCATCTTTCTACCTCTGTACAATACTGCACAATTATGTCTCATAAAAATATTTTAAAAAATATTATTGTCCATGAATACTTAGTATGCAGTTTTGCAGAAGTTCTGATTCCTTCTTAACCCCTGAAGACCTAAGGGCAGTTTTAGTACATTTCTCCTCGCCTGAATTTTTTTCTTAATGTTGCTTTTAAAACTGCCCCTTTTACCCCCTAATGAAGTGTTCTACCTCCTTTTGTTCAGTCCAACCTGTTATTTCACAATCTGCTGCTGTAGTTGTGTCATGAGGCTGTGATAAAAGCTACAGGACCAGAAATAGAGATGAAAAAAAAAGAGAAAATAAAATTCACTCTTTTATACAAAACCCACAGCAAACATGTATAAACAACTTTTTGGACATAAAAATGCTTAATTTAGGGCCTCAGTTACAAAAATGCAAAATCTGAAGTCTGTAAGTAAATTAAAAATCTCCTTATTGCCCTAAAAACAAAAAAGTGCAGTGGCTCCATGACTTTCCTGGTCCAGTCCTGGAAACAGCTCCTGTCAGGTCCAGGGCCAGAGCCACAGCACTTCTGCATTTCCAGGGTGGAAATTACATTTGGATTTGTTCATTTGGACTGAAATAAACCTTTAAATAAAAATAGAAAGAGATGCACAATTACACACACCAAGATGTGTCATTTTCCATGTGTGTGAGAATTAACTCCACTTAGAGCGACTTTTTCACTCGTTATAAACACACACAGTCAGAGGAGTCGACCATCTTGACTCACTTCACTCTTTGGCAAAGTTTGGCTCGATCAAAATGGACGGAGCGCATGAGTTTGGGGAAAACAAAGTTCCTATTGGACACTCGTTTTGCTCACGTCATCACACAGCGTGAGTGTGACGTAGGATAAAGCCGCAGAAATGTACGGAAACCTCTATGTCTGCACTTTCAGAGGGGAAAAGGACGTTTCTGTCTTTTACCGTTACAAAGTTCTGCGGTTATAGAAACATATTCCTCTGTGTCGTGTACGATGTCGTAGGTCTTCAAGGGTTAAATATTTGACAGGTCAGCAGTTGTCCGCAGTATCTGTCTGACCAGAAACACTTGCAAATAGTAGAGTTCCTACTGTGCGTCAATTTACACCCATGTCTGCAAATTAGTGGAGGAATTCCAAATATATATATATATATTTTTAAAGGTTTCTACAGTGTTAGACTTTTTAAATTCAGCACTCAGATTGTTCCATACACTCAACCCTCTACAGGATTCCCACAGTCATGGAAATCCTGGAAATGTCATGGAAAGGTTTGGAAATTTTGTCAGTGAAAAAAAGTTGCAACACTGACAGTGCGGCATTAAACAGCTCTACTTTAGATTTATCCAGTCACAGGAGGTTTTAGAGCTCAAAAACACCTAGAACATCATTTATTCTGACTGTGAGCGGCGTCGCCTCTCCACAGATCTGACCTGTAACTTGCTCTGGTTTGGCCTCCATGAAGGTAAAAAAGGTTTAATGCCGTACTGTGGGACATTCCAGACAAAGCAATAACATCTCTTCACTCTGTTCTCCTCTTGCCCAGGCCGACGCACTGGAAGCAGACGCTGTTCGTGCTGGACAGTCCCGTGAGCGTCCAGCAGGGGGCGCGGATCAGCGGCTCCATCGTCCTGCGCAGAAACCCCACCTGGAGACGCCACATGACCGTCACGCTGAACTGGACCCTTCGCAGCGGCGCCGACGAGCACGCCAAGGCGAGTCCTCATGTGTGCTCTGCGTGTTTGTCTGTGGGATGGTTAGAGGCTCTATGAGAATCTGTTAATGCACGGAACATCTGACTGTGTTTGTCTGTCTGTTCCACGCATGATGCTCACGGCCTGTGCAGTGCCACGTCTCATGTTCCTGGGGCAAAAAAAGTCAAAGATATCGGTCAGTCACACAACAGCTCCACAACCGCTGCTGTGTCTTCTACAGGCTGTGCACTAGTGACGCCGATTTAACCCCCGAAGACCTACGACATCATATATGACACAGAGGAATATGTTTCTATAACCGCAGAACTTTGTAAGTGTAAAAGACAGAAACGTCCTTTCCCCCTCTGAAAGTGCAGACATAGAGGTTTCCGTACATTTCTGCGGCTTTATCCTACGTCACACTCACGCTGTGTGATGACGGGAGCAAAACGAGTGTCCAACAGGAACTTTGTTTTCCCCAAACTCATGCGCTCCGTCCATTTTGATGGAGCCAAACTTTGCCAAAGAGTGAAGTGAGTCAAGATGGTCGACTCCTCTGACTGTGTGTGTTTAGAACGAGGGAAAAAGTCGCTCTAAGTGGAGTTAATTCTCACACACATGGAAAATGACACATCTTGGTGTGTGTAATTGTGCATCTCTTTCTATTTTTATTTAAAGGTTTATTTCAGTCCAAATGAACAAATCCAAATGTAATTTCCACCCTGGAAATGCAGAAGTGCTGTGGCTCTGGCCCTGGTCCTGACAGGAGCTGTTTCCAGGACTGGACCAGGAAAGTCATGGAGCCACTGCACTTTTTTTGTTTTTAGGGCAATAAGGAGATTTTTAATTTACTTACAGACTTGAGATTTTGCATTTTTGTAGCTAAGGCCCTAAATTAAGCATTTTTTATGTCCAAAAAGTTGTTTCTACATGTTTGCTGTGTGTTTTTTTCATCTCCATTTCTGGTCCTGTAGCTTTTATCACAGCCTCATGACACAACTACAGCAGCAGATTGTGAAATAACAGGTTGGACTGAACAAAAGGAGGTAGAACACTTCATTAGGGGTAAAAGGGGCAGTTTTAAAAGCAACATTAAGAAAAAAATCCAGGCGAGGAGAAATGTACTAAAATTGCCCTCAGGTCTTCAGGGGTTGACTCTTGTGAGCTTTAAGTCGTGTTCTAATGTCGTTTCCTCCTTAAAAACAGACCTGGAGTTGTGTTTTGTTTCATTCGCACATGTTTGAGGAACTTTATCATTCGTCTGTCCACATCTCCAAACCTCAAAACGCTCTGTTCCGCCTTGTGTCTCATGACGTCACGAGGTGGAACAGAGTGTTTTCTGTTTGAGAGAAGAACTCGGCCTAAATCTGCAGGGTTTGTGTGTTAAATAAACGCGTGCGAATGAAACAAAACACAACTCCAGGTCTGTTTTTAAGGAGGAAACGACATTAGAACAGGGCAGAACATGTCGCAATATGTCTGAAAACTCAAGAAAAAAACGCAAAATGGATTTAAAGAGCACATTTCCAAGAGGCTGTGATCAGTGTCGGCGTTCATGGTTCAACATCAAACTGAAAACTGCTGGCCAAGGCTAATTCTATTCTATATTTTACCTAAACAAATGACAGTTTATGCCTCTATTTACTGTTGGCAGGGATCAGATTGGTCAAAAATAGGGAGGTTTCTTGTGCAACACTGGGACAAATCGGTGGTTTTGTATAAATCTGCAGGGACAGGGGGACACGGGGCACAAAACTGGGGCTGTCCCGGGTAAACGGGGACGTCTGGTCGCCCTTTTTAGACAGAGCAGTGCCTCCAGTGCTAATTGTTGTTTTCTCGTCTGTAGGTCGGATCGAAGACGTTTCCCATGTGGAGGTGACGGGACCGAGTGAACGTAAATAAAGACGCCACACCACACGATCCACATCATGATTTTTTATACGTATTTCTGTTCATAATTTAATCATTTTATTATTTACAAAAACGGTTCAAATGTCTCCAAGAGAAATAAAATGCCCAGATTTCCAAATACTCGTTTTGTTTTTGATTTTTCTGTCATTTTCACGTCAACAAAAAGACAAAACACGTCAAATCTGCTTTGGAACGGTCTCATTTATCAAGAAAAAAATGAATCTCTTTTGACATTTCTGACTCATTTCGAAACTTCACGGTGCATTGTGTAACTTTTCTGGTGGAGCATCCGTCGAATTCTTTAATTTTCTCTATGGAGACGTTATTTCTTTGTCTGGAATGTTCCACAGTACGGCATTAAACCGTTTGATCTCCACAGAGACCAAACCAAACCAAGAGAACGCCTGTTTTTGTAGGTGTTTTTGAGCTTCAAAACCACCTGCGATTGAATAAGCAGAGCTGTTTAATGTGACACTGTGGAATATTTCAAGCAGAACAGTGACGTATCCATAGGAACAAGCAGGTGACGGACCCCCAACCCAAAAGTTACACAGTGCAGCTTTTAAATTTGCTGTACAGGGGTGAATCAGTTCTTTGGAAACCTGCGGCGTTTAAACGTTTGCCTCTGTTTAAAGATTAAAATCAGACTACAGGAGCTGTACCTGATTTTGCACCGTCTTAAAAACGTGAAAAACAGAATTACCGTAAAATACCGGGATTCAATTAACCGCCGGTGTATATAGGGGTATATTTTCATAAATATCCGCCGGTTTCAAGTAAACGCAGAGTCTAATGTACTAAAAAAATTAAAATAAACAAATCAAGAAAGAAGACGTGACCACTGACGCTGCACTTTCTCTTCTGTGTGTTTTGTTTTGCTTTGCTTTTACCATAGAGGGTATATCTGAGTGTGAATCTGGAGCCAGGATCCATATTTGGAAATCCGACCGCGAGTATCATAGCAACCACAAGAGCCAATCACGTTTGAGGAGGTTAAATGTGCCGCCCTCCTCAGAGCGGAGATACTCTGCACCTGCACGGACCACTGGATTTCACTTTTAATAGTAATTATTATTATGTTCTATGTTCTGTACGAACAACAACGAGCTGTCAATCAAACCTGTTGCTAACGCTAGGGGGACGGGCCTCAGGGAATGAAGGCGTCTGATTGGTCCGTTAATTATGTTCAGACCTTGATTTAGGAACAAAATAGAGAAATATAAACACCAGGATCCTGCGTCGCGGCTTCAGACGAACATTTTAAGACCAAAATGACGAGGCCACAGCAGCAGGTACAGAGAGAGCGAGAAGATCCTAATGTGAGTCAATGGGAAAAAGGGAGAGAAGGAGCCGGAAGAGCCTCCTGGAGCACTTCCTGTTTGGCACGTGGCGGCTAACGGGTTAGCTTAGCCCACTCATATATACAGACTATGGTTTTCATGTAGCCTATCGTGCTTTCTTTGAGTCCGTCTTTGACAACATTGTTGATCGCCGTGACTCCGGTGCAGCGAAAAATAAAAAATACAGCTTCAAATAGAAACTTTCTGTGGTAAAACATGCAGAGGAAAACTCTGTAAGACGTTTTTCTGTCGACCCCAAGAGAGCGAGAGATTAGAGCGCCATAGCGGGCGGAAAACTGAAGCAGTTTTTAGGAGTTTTGGTCATATTACTTCAGTTTGGCAATTCAGAGGAAGCAGAAATGTCATCGTAGCTGAGGAAAGTTGTGGCAAAGGGATGAGGAAAGACAAAAATCATGTCGATCGGTGGGCAAAGCAGTCGCCAGGCCATCGTATAACGGCGAAAACTGTAAGTTATAAGTATACTGGTTAAAACTAAGAATTTGAGTACCAGATTTTCCCAGTTTTGAGCAAGATTTTTGTGAGGAAGGAATTAACCTCCTGCCCCAAATTGCCGCAAATAAACGCCTGGTCTGTTATGTGATTGAAACAAATAAACGCCCCGCCTCTGATTTGGTATTTTACGGTAAATCGTTATCAACCTTGTGCATTGGATGTAGCAAAAACCGAAATATCGTGATAATCGTATCGTCAAAAGTCTTACAGTAACATCGTGGACCATCACAATATATCGAATCACAAGTCTTTTTGCTTAAATTCATTGTTTTGGTGCAGAAATAGCTAAAAAAAAACCAAAGGGAACTACATAGACCATGATCCTTTGCTGTTTCAATGCAGACTACATGAAGAAATAATTAAAGTTATTATTAATAGCGCCATTAAATATGGTGAAAATATCTTACTGAGAGATTTGGACATGGTTACGTCCCCGTCAGAGACCAGAGCGGAGTTTTGCACGATAAAACTAACAGCTAGCATGCAAACACACACTTCCTGATTATCAGACATTAAAAACACGATAATTAGAAGCAGACGGCACGAAGCCAACATGTTTTAACCTCAGGAGCTGCTTAGACAATATATCCAGTCCTGTTTTCAGACTTCAGTAAAAGTACAGATACAAAACTCTAGTATCACATGAACAAGTTAGAAAGTAAAAGTATTGGAAGTACCTTTTTAAAAATGTACCGAAAGAGTAAAAAGTAAAAGTATTTCACACAGATGTTGAGATCCAGTTGAGCTTCAAACGTAGTGATTCTGATACAAATTTGTGCTGAATTGTGTCATATTTGTGGCCATACCTCCCTGTCTGAGCCTGATCCCGACAGATTCATTAATGAATATACTTTTTCCAGGCTATTTTTATTTGTATATTTTTATTTGTTGAGTTACAAACTAGAGCCCTGTTCCTGTAGAACCCGCGGGACCCGACGCAAAACAGTGCGGGACGCATTTTAAAGCTCATTGCAGGTGCGGGTGAGATGATAAACTGCAGAACTGCAAAGTAAATATGAGCGTAAAGTAAAAAATACAAATGATTTATGTCTGTCTGTCATAGAGAGTTTGTGCTGGATATTTTATTTAATCAAATAGTTGCGCTTTAAGCTGCCTAAACCTGTGGATCTGGTCTAATCTCGCGCACATTTTAGACATTTCCTTTCCGCTTCTCCGTGTTTGATGGGAGCTTTGAAGACACAGTAGAAGAACAGAGCAGCTCTAGAGAATCTCACAGAGCTTCAGAAGGAAGTTCTACTGCCAAAAAATCAAGAAACCTGAAGAAGAAATTGAAGAAATCAAGACCTTTGGGAGAAAGAAAGCGAACTGCTCCACATTGCGGGATTTGCAGATGGACACAGGACAAAATATCGCAGATGCAGGAGCGGGAATGAAAATCCCGTCCCGCTCAGACCTCTATTACAAATCTCTTCAGCTCGTCTCAAACTATGTTAAAAAATACTTTTACTTTTCAGTCCTGTTCAAAAACATAGTGGAGCAGAAAGAACAGATACCAGCTCTCAAACGTAGTGAAGTAAAAGTAAAAAGTGTAGACTATAAAATTAACCTAGGAAAAGTACAGATACCTCGAGTTTTGTACTTTACTACTTTTACTTCATTACGTTTCACCACTGAACATATCTGCACTGGGCCAAGACACATTTTACACAAATAAATCAGGCACAGGGCTTTAAATGTCTCCCGTTGACCAGGACTTGATTGTGCGTGTAAAGCTGAAATATAAATACTCTTTTAAACGTGTTTAGTAAATCGGGGAATAGTGCAAATTTCTCATTTTCATCCAGAAATGTTTGACACGTCGACAGTTCTGTTTGTGTTTGGTTTGTGTTCATGTAGAGGATAAAAGACCAAATACAGAAACATGGAAGAAGACGGCAAATAAACAAAGTAGTAGCAGGAATTGTAGGAGTTGTAGAAATTGTAGTAGAAGTAGCAGTAGTAGTAGTGCTTCAAATTTCATTCATAAATTACTAATAAAGTGTTAAAACGTGTTCAGTATCGCGCCCCAACGGCTTTTCACCGATTTATCTGAGTGTTTTTGGGGTTTTCCTCATGTCTCGTGGCGTCGTCATGACTCCGGTTTAATTTTGGCCTTTGCTTTGGGGCTGCTGTGCATCTCTGGTAAAGACTCACTCGTGAAGGACGGAGGAGAAAGAGACACGGCCTTCTCCTCCATCTCCTCCTCCTTCTTCTCCTCCTTCTTCTTCTTCTGCTCCTTCTTCTCCTTCTTCAGCCTGAGGTGTTTATCACAGTGGCTCCCGAAGGACTCGAGTTTGGCAAAAGTCTTGTTGCACACTCTGCAGTGGTATGGCCTGTACCCCCTGCGCAGCCTCTTCCTCAGCCTGTAGTAGGAGGACCTGACGAACATCCGGCAGCAGACGCCGCACTTTAGATCGTCGGGGCCGCTCGTGGGCTGGGGTCTCTGGGCGTGGCAGGGGGCGGGCGGCCTCTTGTTGGCGTGCCGCTGGATGTGCGCCATCAGCCCCGACTTCTGCGTGAAGGACTTGCCGCAGACGGAGCACTGGAAGGGCTTCTCCCCGGAGTGGATCCTGCGGTGGGTTTTGAGGTGCGCCGCGCGGCCGAAGCATTTCCCGCACTCGGGGCACTTAAACGGGCGCTCCCCGGTGTGGATGAGCCTGTGGGCCTCCAGGTGCGACTTCTGCTTGAAGTGTTTCCCGCAGACGCCGCAGCGGAACCTCCTCTCCTTGTTGTGGGTGGCGAGGTGCAGCGTGAGGTGGGCGGAGGAGATGAACGTCTTGTGGCACACGTGGCAGGAGTGCGGGTCCAGGCGGGCGCGCCTCTTGGGTCGGCGGCCGCGCTCGCAGGACGGGCAGCGGCCGGGGCTGCGGCCGGGGCCTGGCTGAGGGCCGAAGCTGCACCCGCACACGGAGCACAGCCGGCTCGGAGGACCGCCGCCGCTCCCTTCGTCCAACATGGGGCTGTCGATCACCATCGCGTCGCGCCACCTGATGCCCCGAGTCCAAACCTCCAGATGCCCCGAGTCCAAACCTCATACGAACTCTGCAAAGACAAGAGAACTTTTACACAACGGCCGGAAGCGCCCTGCTGTATGTCTGCAGAACTTCCGGTTAATGCTTTTCTTCATAAATCAACCACAAAGGATAAACATTCTACCGTGAAGAATTTATCCACAACTATGAAGGTAAGAAAAACAAAAACTTAAAGCAGAGGTGTCAAACATCCGACCCTCCAACACCTTTAATCTGGCCCTCGGCTGAGTTTATATTCTTTCTATTATTCTAATATTTAAATTTTTCTGGTAATTTTCTGCGCCTCAGCATCTCCAGCGTGGCCGACTCCCACCAGAGCAGCACAAATGAAGACTCGCCTCTTTCCAAACGCTCTTAAAGGACGATCGTTTTGACCGTGACGCCCTCATCATCAATATGTCAAAAATGAGAAAAGTGGAGCTGAGTGCAGGATTTTCCAACAAAAAATGGACTAATTCCTGTTTCCTGTTGGGAAACCTGTGTGCGTGGTGCGCTCAGGGAATATAATCTTAAACGTCACTACGAGACACGGTGAAAAGCACAATAGCTTGAACAGAGAATTGAGAAGACGGAAGATAAATTATTGCCGAGACTGAAGAAACAGCGTCTGATCGCTTGCATATTACAATGTTTTGTAAAAGAAAGAGTTCATCAAATAAAGATTTCTGTAATAGATTTGCATTTCTCTGCACAGATATTTGGGCTTATTGCTATTTTTAGGGTAAATATGTCATGAGTTTTCTAATCCGGCCCCTTTGGGATCAAAGTAGGTTGTATACGGCCCCCGGAGCAAAATGAGTTTGACGCCCCTGACTTAAAGGGATAGTTTGTGTTTTCAGACATGAATCTGTACGTCTCCATCAGCTCTGACTTACCTCCCGACAGCGTCTGAGCCGAGTTCTTCCCCGGTTTCGGTGCTGATGAAAGTGTCCAGCGAGTTGTCTGGACTCACGAAAATAAAGTGTTCTTAAAACAATGTGTGTTCAAAAGAGTGACGCATTTGAGTCGCAAAACGTGAACCACCAAAAAGTCAGAGCTCATAATCTCTTGGTACTATTTTCTCTCTTTTAATCCAACACTTTTTTTCAGTAGTTCGTCAGTGTTTCTGTGCTCAGACCTTTGACCACCTAACAAGAGCTAACATGAGATCTACAGCCATAAGTATATAAGCCTGTATAAGCTATATACAACAATATATATAAAAATGGTGCAGACTTGTGATTATCCAGGCTGGAACAACAAAAATCTGGCTGAATCTCCGCACACATTTCACTGTTTTCCTCTTACGGACGTCGCTCTGAGGAAATTTGGCTTTGGTGTGGAAAAAGGTCTGCGGACTCCAGCTTTCAGGACTACAGGAAAATGGTTCTGAGCTGTGCTGCAGACAGAAGCTGCACTCTGGCCGCCTCTTGCATCTGTGGATGATGAGATCCCATGTGTGGCAGCAGTAGCTCTCCACCTCTGTCTGTTACTTCACACTGAAAACAAAAGCAGCACCGTTTGTCGGCCTGTCACGGCTCCAGCTTCAGCTCGTCTCTGTCCCTCCTCCTCGTGTCTCTCTGCTGTTCTGACTCCATCCACGACCGGAGAGAAAATAGGACCAAGAGATTAGGAGCTCTGACTTTTTCCCCGTTCACGGTTTGATTTTGTTTTGAGAAGAAAAACTCCTTATTTTCGTGACTCCAGCCAACTTGCCGGACACTTTCATCGGCACCAAAACCGGGGAAGAACTGTGTGAGTTGATGCCACAGTCCGTATATATGAGTGTTTTAAGTGAGTGTGACGTCCCCACAGCGTCAGCGTCGCTCAAATGAGGCTCCTGTTGCCACGGTTAAAGGAGCGAATCTGGAGCCAGGTCCATATTTGGAAATCCGACCGCGAGTATCATAGCAACACAAGAGCCAATCATGAGTGAGGAGGTTAAATGTGGCGCCTCCTCCTGGCAGAGCGGTGATACTCTGCACCTGCAGGACACTGGATTTACCTGATTCTGGAGAATAATAAGGAAACTTTTAGCTTTTATCATCAAACTTTAAATAGTAAGTTTAAGTTTCATTGATTTATGTTCTATGTTCTGTTACGTGCGAACAACAATAGAGTCGCAATTTAAAGAAATTCACTTTACTTTATTCTAGTTAAATTCTGCTTGTTAAGATTCTAGTAACGTTAGATATTGTAATTGATTTATTTTGTCATTTTATTTCAGAAATCATCAATCGGGGCAGAAAAGCGGGAAGGAAACTCACTTGGCAACGAAACGAGCTGTCAATCAAACCTGTTGCTAACGCTAGGGGGAGGGACCTCGGGGAATGAAGGCGTCTGATTGGTCCATTATTTATGTTCATATCTTGATTTAGGAGGAAGACAGAGAAATGAAAAATTCAGGATCCTGTGTCGCGGCTTCAGACGAACATTTAAGACCAAAACGACACGGCCACAGCAGCAGTTAGAGGGCAGCGATAAGATCTCAATGTGAGTCAAAAAGGGAGAGAAGGAGCAGGTAAGAGCCTCCTGGAGCACTTCCTGTTTGGCACTGCTGACAGGGACGTACAGATTCATGTCAAAAAACACAAACTATCCCTTTAAAGGAAACGACGACGAGCATTAGTGAAACTACTGAGCAACACTAACGTTATGGACATGAAGAAAACAGAAGGAACTTGTTCACTCAGACTGATTCTACAATTCAAATTAAAAATCCATTTCATGATGTCGATATTAGCACAGACAGATTAGTGCAGTTTGAATGTCAGACGTGTCATCTGTGAGCATCTGTAGCGTTCGAACTGCACAAATCTATGTTGATATCAAAAAAAGAGAATCCTTTAAACAGAAATGGAGGACTGAGGCACCGTCTGTCTCCAATTTATAACTCCGCCCTCAAAACTACATCAAAACAGATTAAGAAAACAATAGTTGCAGCCAGGCCCAGAAAAACGCCCCTGATGCCTCTGAATGATTGGGATGATATGACCCCACACTCAGGGACAGTTCAACAGGCCGAGCGACAACTGAAACTGTAAACGAGTAGGGTGTTAGTTTCAGAGTAATTTCATAGTAGCTCCTCTTTCAGGCAGATTTAAGGCCGTGTCCTCCAGCGTCTGACCAGAACTGAAGAAGAGCTGAAAAACGTATTCGACTAAAGTAACTTCAGTCCAGTTGACAAATTGAATTCCCTCCTTTGCCATGATCTGGTTTAGTCCTGGTTTAGATCTGGTTTAGACCTTACGTAGACCTGGTTTAGACCTTGTTCAGTCCTGGTTTGGATCTGATATAGACCTAGTTTAGACCCGATACAGACCTAGTTTAGACCTGATATAGACCTGATATAGACCTAGTTTAGACCTGATATAGACCTGGTTTAGACCTTGTTCAGTCCTGGTTTAGTCTTGGTTTAGAACTGGTTTAGACCTGCTATATTCCGGGTTTAGGCCTGATATAGACCTGGTTTAGACCTTGTTCAGTCCTGGTTTAGTCTTGGTTTAGACCTGGTTTAGACCTGCTATATTCCGGGTTTAGGCCTGATATAGACCTGGTTTAGACCTTGTTCAGTCCTGGTTTAGTCTTGGTTTAGACCTGGTTTAGTCCAGAATGGCACGGATAGGCCTGCGCACACATAAATGATCTGTCGCCATGCAGACCGCAGCACACGCGCACACATTACGCATACACCACGCACACATTACGCACGGACGCGCGGCAGCTCTCCGCGTCCCCGAACCGCCATGGCGTTACCGCTCCTGCCGGGGGAGAGCGGCGATGGTCCGCAGCGTGTCCGAGGGAGCACCGGGCAGAGGGAGCACCGGGGAGGAGCACCGGGCAGAGGGAGCACCGGGGAGCACCGAGGAGGAGGACCGGGCAGAGGGAGCATCTGCGCCGCGGAGAGGGAGCGCGGGGCGGGGGGAGGTGTCCGGGCGGTGCTCAGAGGAGGAGCTGCAGCACCATCTAGTGAGGGGAGGAATGATGCCTGCGCGGTCTGGAGCTGCTGCTTTCATTTAATCTCTGCATTCAGAGTCTCACTTATCTCCAATTTAAGCGTTTATTTACAGTATGGAAAGAGTGATAATAAAACTGAAACAAGAGCGTGATTAAGGAAAACTGTTCTGCACTCTGTCACTTAGACCTGGTTTAGACCTGGTATAGTTCTATTTTAGCCCTAGTTTAGTCCTGGTTTAGACCTGGTATAGTTCTATTTTAGCCCTAGTTTAGTCCTGGTATAGTTCTATTTTAGCCCTAGTTTAATACTGGTTTAGACCTGGTATAGTTCTATTTTAGCCCTAGTTTAAAACTGGTTTAGACCTGATTTAGTCCTGGTTTAGACTTGAAATAGTCCTGGTTTAGACCTAGTATTGTTAGGTGCGCAGAGGTGGACCCAATGAACAGACTGGAGGCGAGGAAAAATTGCAAAAGGTAACAAGGGTTTATTGAAATCGGGCAATGGTCATTGTAGAGAGGAGCCTGGAGCTGGACACAAGAGTCTTCAAAAATACGGAGCTGGGAACAAAAGAGACGAAGGTAAGTAACCATAGAACAAGGCGAGAAACTAAAACTACAGCCGACTGTTAAATCACCGTCTAGTAGACAACAACAATCTGGCAGAGTCTGGCAGGAGAGCTGGGCCTTTGTAGTCGGCTGATTGAGATGACGAGCAGGTGCTCCCAGCAGACTCCACCCATGTCCACACCCACAGCCAGTGAAGACTTGTGTCAGCAACCAGGGGCGTGACAGTACCCTCCCTCCTAGGGGACGTCACCGGACGTCCTACCAGGCTTGTCAGGGAAGGTCCTATAGAAATCTCGGAGCAGAGAGGCATCCAAGATGTAATGCCGGGGGACCCAAGAGCGTTCCTCTGGACCATACCCTCCCAGTCCACAAGATACTGGTGACCCCTCCCACGGCGCCGGACGTCCAGGATGCGGCGCACAGTGAGGGCAGGATGATTGTCAATGATCCGGGTGGGAAGAGGGGGATTGGCCGGAGGGCTGAGAGAACTAGAAACTACAGGCTTTAATAGGGACACGTGAAAAGAGGGATGAATGTTCATAGATTTAGGCAGCTTGAGACGGACAACAGAAGGATTGATTATTTTTTCAATAGTGAATGGTCCAATGAACTTGGGAGCCAATTTGCGAGATTCAACTTGAAAGGGCAGATCTTAAGAAAGCCAAACCTTTTGCCCTGGTTGGTAGGTGGGGGCTGGAATGCGGTGACGATTGGCGCTGTCTTGGTTCAGAACACTAGTGCGTCTTAGAGCCGCTCTGGCAGTCTTCCATACATTACGGCAGCGCCGCAGATGGGCCTGGACTGAAGGGACTGTGACTTCTGTCTCCTGAGCAGGGAATAGAGGTGGTTGAAAACCCAATGACACCATAAAAGGAGACATACCTGTAGCAGAAGTTATTAGGGAATTGTGAGCATATTCGACCCAGGGTAAGAATGAGCTCCAAGTGGTGGGATTACGGGCAGTGACGCAGCGCAGAGCAGACTCCAGGTCCTGGTTTGCCCTCTCAGTTTGTCCATTGGATTGTGGGTGATATCCTGAAGAAAGGCTGACTGAAGTCCCCAGAGACTGACAAAAGGCCTTCCAAACCTGTGAGGAAAACTGTGGGCCTCAGTCCGACACAATGTCTGTGGGAATACCATGAAGACGATACACATGCTGTACCAGGAGTTTAGCGGTCTCAGAGGATGAAGGTAATTTGGGGAGAGGGACAAAATGCACAGCCTTTGAAAAACGATCCACAATAGTGAGAATAGTGGTATTACCTTCAGATGTGGGGAGACCAGTTAAAGTTCACTGCAATATGTGACCAAAGCTGGCTGGGGATTGGCAGAAGATGGAGGAGACCACCAGGGGCAGGTGACTGGATTTGCTGCGAGCACACACAAGACAAGCAGAAACAAAGGTTCAGGTGTCACGAGACATAAAGGGTCACCAAAATCGTTGTTTGAGAAATGATAAAGTGCAATTAAAACCAGGATGACAGGTTAGCTTAGTCGAGTGCCCCCACTGCAGAATTTGGGATTGCACAGAGTCAGGAACAAACAAACAATTATGTGGGCCAGTACCTGGATCAGGTTGGGTTTGTTGGGCCTCCCGGACTACGTTCTCAATCTCCCAATTATAACAGCTCCAAGAAGGTAAATTGGAGTTGAGGTCTTCACAGAGGAGTCAGGCTTGTCAGTGAGGCAAGATTGAGGTAGGACAGAACCAGGTCGAGATTCAACCTCTTCAGAAATGGACTGGCGGGATTGGGCGTCTGGCTTTACATTCTGGGATCCAGGACGGTAAGTAAGTGTAAAGTTAAATCTTCCTAGGAACAATGCCCATCTAGCCTGCCGGGAGTTCAACCTTTTAGCTGAACGGAGGTAGGAAAGATTTTTGTGGTCAGTCCACACAATAAAGGGGTGCTCAGCGCCTTCCAGCCAGTGGCGCCATTCTTGCAGAGCCAATACTACCGCCAGGAGCTCCCTGTTACCAATGTCGTAGTTGGCCTCAGCGGGTGTTAATCGCCGCGAGAAATAAGCACAAGGGTGCATTTTCTGGTCCTTAGGGCAACGCTGGGACAAAATTGCTCCCACTCCGGAGTCAGAGGCGTCAACTTCCACAATGAATTGCCTGGACGGATCTGGGTGAGATAAGACGGGAGCAGTTATAAATAATCGTTTGAGTGAGGAGAAGGCAATTTCAGCATCCTCAGACCACTTGAAAGGGACTACAGTGGAGGTCAAACGGGTAAGAGGAGCTGCTTTTCTTCTGTAATCCCTGATGAACCTCCTGTAGAAGTTTGCAAATCCCAGAAAACGCTGAAGTTGTTTACGCGTCTCAGGTCTCGGCCACTCCGCAGCAGCTTCCACTTTAGCTGGATCAGGTTTGAGTTGGCCCTGCTCAATAACAAAACCAAGAAAGGTTACGGTGGAAGTATGGAACTCACATTTCTCTGCTTTTACAAATAACTTGTTCTCCAGAAGTCTTTGAAGGACCAACCTCACATGCTTCACATGTTCCTTAACATCTCTGGAAAAAATCAAAATGTCATCCAGGTAAACAAATACAAATCTATTGAGCATGTCTCTGAGCACATCATTCACAAGGGCTTGGAAGACGGCAGGGGCATTTGTGAGTCCGAATGGCATGACTAAATACTCGAAGTGACCAATGGGAGTGTTAAACGCTGTCTTCCACTCATCACCCTGACAGATTCGGACCAGATGATAGGCGTTGCGGAGGTCTAGTTTGGTAAAAATGTTTGGTTGATGAAGGGGCTCAAAAGCGGAGTCAATGAGTGGCAGAGGATATTTATTCTTTATGGTAATGTCATTTAAACCACTGTAGTCAATGCAGGGTTGTAAGGTTTTATCCTTCTTATCCACAAAGAAAAATCCAGCTCCTACTGGGGATGAGGAGGGCCGAATTATGCCAGCAGCCAGAGAGTCCCTTATGTACTGCTCCATTGTCTCCCTCTCAGGACGGGTAAGTTTATACAAACGACTTGTAGGCAGAGGAGCTCCAGGAAGTAGGTCTATAGCACAATCATAGGGGCGGTGAGGAGGGAGAGACAGTGCTTTCTCTTTACTGAACACTTGAGATAAATCATGATAAATGATAGGTACAGCGGTCAAATCAGGAGGACTAGGTGGAGTGGAGTTAGAACCCTTACTCACAGTAACGGCTGACTTGAGGCAGTGGGAGTGACAGTGAACACTCCAGCTGTTAACTTTGTTGGCTGACCAGTCTATTTGACCAGTCATCTTTAACCAAGGTAAACCCAAAACCACTGGAGCTAAAGGAGATGAAATGACCAATAACTGGATCTCCTCCCTGTGGTTGCCTGAAAGGACGAGGGTGACAGGCTCAGTGCGGTGAGTTATCTTTGCAAAATGTTGGTTTCCATTCAGTGCATTTACCTCTCTGGGAAATTCTAATGGTTCAGTTGGGATTTTAGCTTGGAGTACTAGGTTTGAGTCAATAAAATTATCGTCAGCCCCTGAATCAACAAAACTATGGCATGAGAGTGACTCGCGCAACCACATCAAGGAGGCCTGAAGAAGAAGCCGGTCTGGAGAAAATGGTGATGGAGAGGAAGCATGGCTCACAAGGATCCCTCCGCTCACAGGTGCCTGGTGAGCCTGGTCTTTTGGCTGCAAAGGGCAAACGCTGACGAAATGTCCCTCTTGTCCACAGTAAAAGCAATGCCCAAACCTTAGTCGGCGTTGGCGTTCCGCTGGAGTTAGTCGGGCTCGACCCAATTGCATGGGCTCCTCTGTGTCTGAAGGCTTGGGGTGGCTGGAAGGCAGAGGTGGAACATTGGTTGGTACAGGTGAAGGAGC
This sequence comes from Odontamblyopus rebecca, assembly GCA_030686955.1. Lineage (NCBI taxonomy): Eukaryota > Metazoa > Chordata > Actinopteri > Gobiiformes > Gobiidae > Odontamblyopus > Odontamblyopus rebecca. The sequence continues at coordinate 3,263,005 of CM060665.1, forward strand.
AGGAGATGAGGAAACATAGCGAGTGTGAAAAGTAGGCCGACGTGAAACTTTCTCCCTGCGCCTCTCCCTGAGTCTGTTATCGAGGCGTGTGGCCAAAGAGATTAGCTCCTCCAGGCTGTTTGTCTCATCGCGGGCAGCAAGCTCATCTTTTACGTTATCTGAGAGTCCTCCTAAAAAATCACTTTGTAGGGCCATGTCATCCCAACCACTTTCATGAGCTAGAATTCGGAAATCTATTGCATACTGAGCAACTGAGGAGGATCCCTGGTTAAGTGCCAACAGTCTTTTAGCAGCTTCTTTGCCTCTTAAAGGATGATCGAATAGTTTTCTCACTTCATTAGAAAAAGCTAAGTAGGATTGAAAAATGTCTGAGTTATTCTCCCAAGCTGCTGTAGCCCATAGAGATGCTTTCCCAGTTAATGGACTTATAACAAAAGCAATGCGTGACTTATCTGAAGCATAGTTGTGAGGCTGCTGTTCAAACACCAGGGAACACTGGAGGAGAAATCGACCGCAGGAGCCAAGATCACCCGCATATCGCTCCAGAGTGGGAATGTGAGGTTCTCGTGGAGCCATGGTAGGTGGAGCAGGAGGTGGTGGAGAAGCCCCAGGTAGGACGCTGGATGGTGGCGGAGCAGCAACAAACTGGGTGAAAGCCGTAGTGAGGTTAGCCAGCATGGTTCCGATCTGGTTCATCTGAGTGGTGAACGCTTGCTGATCTCCAACAATTTCTTTTAATTGATTGTCAAGCCTTCCCAGTAACTGACCTTGATTGGAGACAGCTTGAGCCAGCGGGTTGGGTTCTGCTTCAGCCATTTCGGAGAGAGAGTGTGGGTCTGTTGGATCCAGGTTTTGGCCAGATTGTTCTGTTAGGTGCGCAGAGGTGGACCCAATGAACAGACTGGAGGCGATGAAAAATTGCAAAAGGTAACAAGGGTTTATTGAAATCGGGCAATGGTGATTGTAGAGAGGAGCCTGGAGCTGGACACAAGAGTCTTCAAAAATACGGAGCTGGGAACAAAAGAGACGAAGGTAAGTAACCATAGAACAAGGCGAGAAACTAAAACTACAGCCGACTGTTAAATCACCGTCTAGTAGACAACAACAATCTGGCAGAGTCTGGCAGGAGAGCTGGGCCTTTGTAGTCGGCTGATTGAGATGACGAGCAGGTGCTCCCAGCAGACTCCACCCATGTCCACACCCACAGCCAGTGAAGACTCGTGTTTTGGAGATTGCTCTTTTTATAAGTGGGCGACTGCTTTTGATGGGGCGAGGAACAGATACAGTCTCTGTTTGCTGCACGAAACCTGAACACTGGACTTGCTCGTGATTGAGAGGAGGAAGCTCAGAGGAGTGTTCTGAACTACTGCTCTGTGCCCAGGTCCCACCTCTGGTTTGTCAGATGAAGCGAAGATGCTGTCGGTCATATTTCTAGATCAGACAGCAGAGCCCTCCCAAGTGGGATGGATGCCGTCTTTGGAAATGAGACCTGGTTTTCCCCAAAACACACGCCAATTATCAGCAAAGCCTATGTTGTTTTCGGGGCACCATCTCGATAACCAGCGGTTAAATGATGAAAAGCGGCTGTACATTTCATCACTGGTCAAATTCGGCAGGGGACCAGAGAATATTACGGCATCCGACATCGACTCGGCGAGTTTGCACACCGATCCTACGTTCACTTTGAGCAGCTCTGATTGTCTCCGCCGGGCGTCATTACCGCCAACGTGAATCACGATACGACGGAACCTACACTCACTCTGGGCTACATCCTAAGGTGTCCTTCGATGTCACCCACTCTGGCCCCTGGTGAACACCTAACTGTGGGCGCTGGCAGCCTCACGTCCCTGACTGTAGAACTGCCAATTACCAGGGTCGTTGGTACAGCCGGTGTGTTGCTGAGGGGAGCAAACCTATTCTACCTGCTTCTACCGCTTCTACCTGCTCTAGCCTGGCCTCCAAAGATAAAAACAAACTACACTTAATACACCTGGTGCTTTTCGCTAAAGGAGGCAGGTGACTCACTGTACATACGGCAAGCTGAGCAGAACAGAGGGGCGAGCGAAGAGAATTATGAAAAACTTAATTGGAAAGAAAACACAGAATATATACATACTAAAATATCAATCAATCAATCAAACTTTATTTACAGAGCGCTTTTCATACAAAAATACAACACAAAGCACTTTACAGTGATTGGGCTTTGAAAACTGCCTCAGTATTTGAATTTTGGGAAAATCAGGTCCAAGCGTAATTCCAATGTGCAAAGTCCCGTAATCCTGGTTCCGAACAGTTAGATCCTCTGTGTCTGAAGAACTCGCAGGTTCGCCCGACCCTGCTTGTCTTGTTAAAGTGTCAGTTTTGTTAAAAGACCAATTTATCGAATCCAGAGTTAATTTAGTTTTGGAGAGTAAAGCGGAGAGAGTCGAGGAATAAGACACATTAGACAAGACGAGACATAGAAACAAAGCAGGAAAGATCAGGGGCAGGAGAGGAGAGGAAAAGCGTCCACCCTCCCCAAGAGCCAGAAAAAAAAACAATATAAAAAACATGATGTTCTGTTCTGAGATCTGGGGTAATATTCATAATAATACAATAATATTTCATGACATTTTATAAAGTTGTGCTCCTGTACACATATAACCCCCACACACATCTCTCACTCCAGACATTTATCTTCCTCCACACACTGAAGTGAGCCTCACGTCTGCTCGCTTTTTCTGTCCAGCTCCACAATTAACATCCATATTTTTGTTTAGTGATGTAAAAATGTGTGAAAAACGTTTGGACTGTTTTACACTGAGGAGAGTGAGTCTGTCGGAGCGCACAGAGACGCTGAGGAGTCAGAATCCCACCAGAGCCTAAACCCAGGGAGCAGAGTGTGAGTGGATGTGGTGCTGAAGGTGTGGAGGTGCGTCAGTTGGTCAGAGGAGACTGTGTAGAAGGACAGAGAGCGAGCAGGACAGTCCACAAACACTGCCACTGTCCCAGAAGAGGAGGACCTGGGCTCAGGGAGGTCAGTTTGTTTGTTATTATGAAAAACAGAGAAACCATCTTCAGAACAGAACAGACTCCAGGACTGATCATTGCCTCCAAACAAACTGTCATCACCTCCTTTCCTTCTGATTCTTCTGTCAGCACCTCCTTTCCTTCTGATTCTTCTGTCACACACTGATATATAAACCCTTCCACTCCACTGGACCTCCCAGTAACAGCGACCAGTCAGACCAGTGGAACACAGAATCTGAGCCCAGCGCTTAAATCTGTCCTGATGATCTGGATACGGCTGCTCCTGTCTCACATATGTCACCTTCTTGTTGTTGTCGGACAGTTGGAGTTTTCTGTGAGCTGTGTTTGGATCCAGAGTGAGATCACAGAAATCTGATGGAGAGAAGACACAACACAGCAGCAGTTAGTCCCCTGTCCACTGTCAACATGAGACACACGTTTAATTCTGCACCACACGGCTCCATTTGTTCATGAACCATGGATTTAAAGACTTTCACTCATTCAGGATTCAGCTCTTTTCTGTCTTTGTTCTTTTATTTCTTCATCCTTCACTTTTGTGTTTGGCTCAGATTTACTGGAGGAAAAACATTTCCTTTCACAGCCCCACACCTGTTTAGTCCTGGTTTAGTCCTGGTTTAGTCCTGGTTTAGTCCTGGTTCAGTCCTGATTTAGTCCTGGTTCAGTCCTGGTTTAGTCCTGGTTCAGTCCTGGTTTAGTCCTGCTTCATTCTTGGTTTAGTTCTGGTTTAGTCCTGGTTCAGACCTGGTTTAGTCCTGGTTTAGTCCTGGTTTAGTCCTGGATCAGTTCTGATTTAGTCTTGGTTTAGTCCTGGTTTAGACCTGGTTCAGTCCTGATTTAGTCCTGGTTCAGTCCTGGTTTGGTCTTGGTTTAGTCCTAGTTTAGTCTTGGCTTAGACCTGGTTCAGTCCTGGTTTAGTCTTGGTTTAGTCCTGATTTAGTCCTGGTTCAGTCCTGATTTAGTCCTGGTTTAGTCTCTGCTTTAGACCTGGTTCAGTTCTGGTTTAGTCTCTGCTTTAGTCCCGGTTTAGTTCTTCTTTAGTACTGGGTTAGTCTTGGTTTAGTCCTGGTTCAGTCCTGGTTTAGTCCTGATATAGTCCTGATATAGTCCTGGTTCAGTCCTGGTTCAGTCCTGGTTTAGTCCTGATATACTCCTAGTTTAGTCTTGGTTCAGTCCTGGTTCAGTCCTGGTTTAGACCTGGTTTAGTCCAGGTTCAGTCCTGGTTTAGTCCTGTTATAGTCCTGGTTTAGTCCTGGTTTAATCCTGGTTTAGTCCTGGTTTAGTCCTGGTTTATTTCTGCTTTAGTCCTGGTTTAGTCCTGGTTTAGTTCTGGTTCAGACCTGGTTCAGACCTGGTTTAGTCCTGGTTTAGTCCTGGTTTAGTCCTGGTTTAGTCCTGGTTCAGTCCTGGTTCAGTCCTGGTTTAGTCCTGGTTTAGTCCTGGTTTAGTCCTGGTTTAGTCCTGGTTTAGTTCTGGTTCAGACCTGGTTCAGACCTGGTTCAGTCCTGGTTCAGTCCTGGTTTAGTCCTGGTTCAGTCCTGGTTAAGTCATGGTTTAGTCCTGGTTTAGTCCTGGTTCAGACCTGGTTCAGACCTGGTTAAGTCCTGGTTCAGTCCTGGTTTAGTCCTGGTTTAGTCCTGGTTTCTTCCTGGTTCAGTCGTGGCTTAGTCCTGGTTTAGTCCTGGTTTAGTCCTGGTTTAGTCTTGGTTTAGTCCTGGTTTAGTCCTGGTTCAGTCCTGGCTTTGACCTGGTTCAGCCCTGGTTTAGTCCTGGTTTAGTCCTGGTTCAGTCTTGGCTTAGTCCTGGTTCAGTCCTGGTTCAGTCCTGGTTTAGTCTTGCTTTAGTCCTGGTTTAGTTCTGCTTTAGTCCTGGTTTAGTCCTGGTTTAGTCTATGGTTCAGTCCTGGTTTAGTCCTGGTTCAGACCTGGTTCAGACCTGGTTTAGTCCTGGTTTAGTCCTGGTTTAGTCTCTGCTTTAGTCTCTGCTTTAGTCCTGCTTTAGTCCTGCTTTAGTCCTGGTTTAGTCCTTGTTTGGTCCTGCTTTAGTCCTGGTTTAGTCCTGGTTTAGTCCTGGTTTAGTCTCTGCTTTAGTCCTGCTTTAGTCCTGGTTTAGTCCTGGTTTAGTTTATGGTTTAGTCCTGGTTTAGTCCTGGTTCAGACCTGGTTCAGACCTGGTTTAGTCCTGGTTCAGTCCTGTTTTAGTCCTGCTTTAGTCCTGGTTTATTTCTGCTTTAGTCCTGCTTTAGTCCTGGTTCAGTCCTGGTTTAGTCCTGCTTTAGTCCTGGTTTAGTCCTGGTTTAGTCCTGGTTTAGTCCTGGTTCAGTCCTGGTTTAGTCCTGGTTTAGTCCTGGTTTAGTCCTGGTTTAGTCCTGGTTCAGTCCTGGTTCAGTCCTGGTTTAGTCCTGGTTTAGTCCTGGTTTAGTCCTGGTTCAGTCCAGGTTTAGTCCAGGTTTAGTCCAGGTTTAGTCCAGGTTTAGTCCAGGTTTAGTCCTGGTTCAGTCCTGGTTTAGTCCTGGTTCAGTCCTGGTTTAGTCCTGATTTAGTCCTGGTTCAGTCCTGGTTCAGTCCTGGTTTAGTCCTGGTTTAGTCCTGATTTAGTCCTGGTTCAGTCCTGGTTTAGTCCTGGTTCAGTCCTGGTTTAGTCCTGGTTTAGTCCTGGTTTAGTCCTGGTTCGGTCCTGGTTTAGTCCTGGTTTAGTCTATGGTTTAGTCCTGGTTTAGTCCTGGTTCAGTCTCTGGTTTAGTCCTGGTTTAGTCCTGGTTTAGTGCTGGTTTACTTCAGCTTTAGTCCTGGTTTAGGCCTGGTTTAGTCCTGGTTTAGTCCTGGTTTAGTCTATGGCTCAGTCCTGGTTTAGTCCTGGTTCAGTCTATGGTTCAATCCTGGTTTAGTTCTGGTTTAGTCCTGGTTTAGTCCTGGTTTAGTCCTGGTTTAGTCCTGGTTTAGTCCTGGTTTAGTCCTGGTTCAGTCCTGGTTTAGTCCTGGTTCAGTCCTGGTTTAGTCCTGGTTTAGTCCTGGTTTAGTCCTGGTTTAGTCCAGGTTTAGTCCAGGTTTAGTCCTGGTTCTGTTCAGCTGCTCATGACTAAAGGTTTTTCTTCTGCTCTTTTAAGGTTCATTTCATGATTATTTCTGTGTAGATTTTTTCTGTTGTGATTTAATGTGTTTCTTCTTCTGTGAAGCTCTTTGAATGACTCTGTCTGAACTGAGCTCTACAAATAAACTTGTGTTCGATTGTAAAAAGTGTCCAGATGATTCCCCTGAAACTCTCCATCTCTACATCACCACAGTGTTTGAGTCGCTCCAGAAGGAAACGCTGTGAGCCTCACAAATGTCGGCTCATAAAATGCTGACAGACGCTTTGTTTGTGTGAGACAAATGAAATGATCAAAGTGACCAGAGTTAAATGGGTTCAGTCAGACTTACATCTGCAGATTGGATTCAGCCATCGTTCTCCAGCAGGTCTCAGTCTGAAGGAAACATCAGAGTTTGTCTCAGAGCATTTTCACTCCATGTGACATTAAAATGTGTTATTTTGAGCCCAACTCTGTCCTCAGTCTGTGCTGCTCAGGCCTCTGGTGCTTCTGAAGTCTGTTTTTATTCATTCCACTGTCATTTCTGAGGTTCAGTGTTGAGCAGGAGCAGGTCCATACCTGAGAGTGTCCAGTGTGCAGTGGGGCTCCTCCTGTAGAGCACACAGGAGCTTTACTCCTGTGTCTCCTGGATGGTTGTAGCTGAGGTCCAGTTCTATCAGATGGGAGGGTTGGACCTCAGAGCTGAGGCCAGAGAAGCACAGCCTTCCTCTGAGAGCAGACACCCTGACAGTCTGAGGACACAGATTATTGGAATCAGGAACATTCATGAGGAACATTCAACCCAAATGAGACAAACAACAAGTCCCAGATCTTTATGGGACTTTATCAAATGTTCTTTTCCAATGCAAATACCAACAGCTTCTGTAATAATAGTGAAGAATATGAACCCCTCTGACCTGAGCTGTTCCAGTTTACACTGAGGACTCTTCAGTCCAACACACAACATCTTCAGCCCTGAGTCCTTCAGGTCATTGAGACTGAGGTCCAGGACTGTCAGACTAGAGGACTGGGAGCTGAGGACTGAGGACAGAGCTTCACAGCTTCTCTCTGACAGGTCACAGCCGCTCAGTCTGGAGGAGGAGACAGGAGCTCATGAGAGAAGAACTCAGAACACAACTGACAAGTTCAGATACATCCTTTCACTGCCAATTCAACCATCAGGCTTTAAAGAACAAATCTATTTGTGTTCATGAAAACAACAGCAGGATTATTTCTCCTGTAGGATGGAGTTGTCTTTAAACCTGGACGGTCAGAGTTTAGTTTAATGAAAAACAGTTTCTTTGTCCATTTAAAGAATAGGCCTAATACATTATGAATATAAAAGTCCTTGGGACACAGTGGAAATGTTCTCATTGGGTCATGGACAGAAGGAGGAGATCAGATGCTCTTCTCGTGCCGTTTGTTTTTGTCTCTACTGTTTTGACATCGTTTGCCTCCCTTTGTCCCTTCTGTGTGTCTCCTCCACACTCCTGTTTCTTCAGCTGCACTCGGAGAATGGAACGCAACTTCCAACGGGGAATCAGAGTTATGAGTTTAATGGAAATGGGACTGGTAAGAAAATAAAGTGTTACAAAACATGATCACATCTTAAATCTTGAGCCTGTGACAGCGATGAAACAGCAGAACCATTCAAGTGAAAAGGAATCACAGATTCAAACATGGGTTGGACAGAGGCTTTCCTCAACAGGAAGTGAAGTGTAACGTGAGGAGGCCGGGAGGTCGACTACGACAACGCCAAGTCATGTGTAATTACAATGAACAGCATCAGAAGGCTGGTTCTTACAGGAGCCCGAGGACTGAAGTTTGAAACAAAACTGTGGTGATTTGTATTAAATAAACCAACAACAGTCACAGACACTTAGGGTTTGGATTATTGGCCGACGCTGGAAGACACTTTCACCGCGCTCTCCGGGTGTTCGGATCTTTGAACATTTTAGCCGTCCGAATGGGCTAGCGACAGGCAGCACACATGTTATGACTCGTGTTTGTCTTTTTATTACTTTTATTTACAGATGACCACAGGTCATAAACCTGAAAACCAAAGAAATAACCAACATTACAAATATATTCATTGAAAATATGATGCAACAATAATAAATCAAACATTAAACCAATATAAATTAACTTCTACTAACTAGAAGCATCAGTCATATAAACTGCTGTACGGTCTTATGCAGCAGTCACAAGTTGGCTGCACAGACTCCATCTCCCATCATGCACAGCGATTAAATGAACCAAACGATTCTAGTGAAGATGTGTGGAGTTTAAAAACACAGAGGAGCACTTCCTGCATCACCAAATGATGACATCACTATGTTGAATAGAGTGTTTTCTGTTCCAAAGAAGAGCTTAGCCTAAATATGCATTTGTGCGCTAAACGTGTGTGAAACTCCACACTCCAGGAGATGAGGAAACTCCATTAGAAGCAGAAAATCTTGTCATTTGCAGCTTTAATGCAGCTCACAGCTCTAAGGTTTTCTACTGCAGCGCGCCTCACCCGATGCACTGTTTATTATTACGGGAGACATGAATCATTGTTCTCTTTCCTCGGTGCTGCCTTCTTTTAGACAGATGGTTAAATGTCCCACGAGCGGGAAAAAAGACAATTGACTTGTTTTATACAAACATCAAGGACAGTTTTGTTTCTTCTGCACTCCCCCCACTCGGGCAATCGGATCACAACTTGGTGGTCTTAAAATCCAAATATACACCGGTTGTGCAAAGGCAGCCAATTACTAAAAAGACTGTGCGCATTTGGTCAGAGGCGGCGTGTGATGCGCTTAGAGGGTGTTTTGATTGTACCGATTGGTCGGTGTTTATGGAGTGTGGTAATAATAATGATGTGGAGGACATTTCGGAGAAGGTGACTTGTTACATCAATTTCTGTGTGGATTTAGTTGTACCCTGTAAGCAAGTGAAAGTCTTTGCTAACAATAAGCCATGGGTGACCAGAGAGGTTAAAGCTGCTATAAACATGAAAAAGTTTGCCTTTTTTAGCGGTGATGAAGAACAGATTAAAGTTGCACAAAAGGAGCTGAAAAAAGTCCTGAGACAGAGTAAACAAAGACACAAGGAGAAGTTTGAAAGATCCGTTGATGACCCGAGCACTAAGTGTCTCTGGGACAGCATGAAAACTATGACGGGCTATGGTCCTTGTAAGTCCAGTCCTTCAGACATGAATGTGAATGAAATGAACAAATACTTTGCTCGATTTGATGAACTTAACTTTGCACATGAGCATCAGAAATAGTTTTCAACACTTGCTGCAAATGGGACGGAATCGTCGTGTCCTGAGGTTAGTTTCAGTGTTCGTGATGTCCAACAGCAGCTTAGGTATCTGAAACCTAACAAGGCAGCAGGGCCAGATGGTGTTCATCCCCGTGCCCTTAAAGCCTGTGCTGAGCAACTTGGATCTATTTTACATTTCATTTTTACACTTTCTTTATCAAGTGCTAAAATTCCTGCTATGTGGAAGACATCTTGTTTGGTGCCAATTCCCAAAAAGTCAAATGTAAGTGGCACCTTGTCTAATCTCAGACCTATTGCACTGACCTCACACATTATGAAATACTTTGAGAGACTGGTTTTAAGTCGGTTGAGGGAACAAGTGGCATTATTTCAGGACCCATTACAATTTGCTTACAGGAAAGGTGTGAGTGTCGATGATGCGTTATTGTATTTGCTCCACACAGCGTATCAACACCTGGAAAAAATTGGTAGCTCTGTCCATATTATGTTTTTTGATTTTTCTAGCACTTTTAATACTATTCAACCACACTTTTTAGCTAATACATTAATGAGTTTTAATCTGCACAACACCACAGTTGCATGGGTTTTAGAAAACCTCTTAAACCGTCCTCAGTATGTAAGACTTAATGACAGATGTTCGGAAATAATCTTAACAAACACGGGAGCTCCCCAGGGCACAGTCTTATCGCCCTTTTTATTTACCTTGTACACAGCCGAATACAGGCAGAACTTTGATTCTTGTCATATGCAGAAATTTTCAGATGACACTGCTCTTTTGGGCCTCATCTCCAAGGATAATGACCTGGCTTATAGGACTGAAATCAACTCTTTTGTTAGCTGGTGCGACGCCCATTTTTTACTGCTTAATTTGGACAAAACACAGGAATTAATTATTGATTTCAGAAAGAACAAAAAAGCCATTCTTCCTGTTGTCATTAAAGGGCAGTCTATTGAGATTGTTGACTCTTATAAGTACTTGGGAGTACATTTGGATAGTAAGCTGAACTGGAGGAGGAACAGTGATGGCGTTTTAAAAAGGCTCAGTCTAGACTGTTCTTGAGGAAACTACGATCTTTTGATGTGAGCAAAAGGCTCTTAAATGTGTTTTATCAGGGGATTGTGGCCAGTGTGTTGTTTTATGGTGTGTTGTGCTGGGGCGGGAGCATCACCATTGCTGACAAGAATCGCATAAACAAGCTGATTAAGAAGGCTGGTGCAGTAGTGGGACTGAACCTGGACTCTGTGGACACTGTTGTGGACAATAGGATGAGGACTAAACTTCAAACTGTCCTCTCTCTTACGGACCATCCTCTTCACAGCATTTTTAATGAACTTAAAAGCTCCTTTAGTGGGCGAATGGTGATGCCCCGATGTTCTACAGAACGCCTCAGAAATTCGTTTATTCCTGCAGCTGTGCACTTTTATAACAAGCACTTTATTTGAGACTGTGCGAATTTCAGAATCTGTATTTTATGACTGGGGAAGTCACAGTTGTTGCTGAGTCCTGTACGTTGTGCCCACTGTCTGTCTTTTATCTGTCTTTGTCCATGTGCTGTAGTTTGTATGTAAGTCCATGGCATTTTAATTTCCCCTCTGAGGATGAATAAAGCATCTATCTATCTATATATCTATCTATCTATCTATCTATCTATCTATTGTGTGACTATGTTGAGCTGAGCCTGAGAATGATGAATACACCACATTCACCTCAGCATCAGGCACTGGCTCATACAGCACATGGGGCATGAAGGACGGAGCATCTCAAGGTGTTTTGGTGCTGAATGGACAGATCTCATGTTTGTGATGAGACTAAAAGACTTTAAGTCACTTGGATTCTTAGTAAAATCCTGTTTTCCTGTTTGTTGAAAGTGTCTTTGTGTCCACAGTAAAGTGGTCCATACCTGAGAGTGTCCAGTGTGCAGTGGGGCTCCTCCTGTAGAGCACACAGGAGCTTTACTCCTGTGTCTCCTGGATGGTTGTAGCTGAGGTCCAGTTCTATCAGATGGGAGGGGTTGGACCTCAGAGCTGAGGCCAGAGAAGCACAGCCTTCCTCTGAGAGCAGACACCCTGACAGTCTGAGGACACAGATTATTGGAATCAGGAACATTCATGAGGAACATTCAACCCAAATGAGACAAACAACAAGTCCCAGATCTTTATGGGACTTTATCAAATGTTCTTTTCCAATGCAAATACCAACAGGTTCTGTAATAATAGTGAAGAATATGAACCCCTCTGACCTGAGCTGTTCCAGTTTACACTGAGGACTCTTCAGTCCAACACACAACATCTTCAGCCCTGAGTCCTTCAGGTCATTGAGACTGAGGTCCAGGACTGTCAGACTAGAGGACTGGGAGCTGAGGACTGAGGACAGAGCGTCACAGCTTCTCTCTGACAGGTCACAGCCGCTCAGTCTGGAGAGAAAACATTGTTTATGCAGAAAGTGAATCAAACCGTCCTCTGTTAAACAAAGGTTACTCACAGAGCTTTGTTGGAGGCCTTGACCACTGGCAGCAGCCTCAGGAGAGCCTCCTCTGAAGCACAGTATTTCTTCAGCTCAAACTGCTCCAGATCTTCTTCTGATGACAGTAAGATGAAGGCCAGAGCTGACCACTGAGTAGGAGACAGTCCACCTCCAGACAGATGTCCTGATCTCAGGTACTGTTGGACCTGCTCCACCAGAGAACGCTCATTCAGTTCATTCAGACAGTGGAGCAGGTTGATGCTCCTCTCTGCAGACACATCCTCACTCAGCTTCTTCTTGATGTACTCAGCTGTTTTCTGATTGGTCTGGGAGCTACTTCCTGTCTGTGTCAGCAGACCTTGTAGAAGACTCTGATTGGTCGATAGTGAAAGACCCAGGAGGAAGCGGAGGAGCAGGTCCAGGTGTCCGTTTGGACTCTGTAAGGCCTGGTCCACAGCTGTCTGGTGAAGATGCTTTAGTTTTCTTTTCATACTGAACTTTGTACACTGCTGTGTTTTCTCTGAGAGCAGGTTGATCCCAGTGTTGATGAAAGTCAGATGGACATGAAGAGCAGCCAGAAACTCCTGCATACTCAGATGGATGAAGCAGTAGACCTCGTCCTGGTACAGGCCTGGCTCCTCTCTAAAGACCTGTGTGAACACTCCGGAGTAAACTGAGGCCGCTGCAGCGTCCAGCCCACACTCGCTCAGGTCACTCTCGTAGAAGATCAGGTTTCCTTTCTGCAGCTGCTCAAAGGCCAGTTTTCCCAGAGACTCCACCATCTTCCTGGTCTCTGGACTCCAGTGTGGGTCTGTCTCAGATCCTTCTTCATACTTGATGTTCCGGACTTTGGCCTGAACCACCAGGAAGTGGATGTACATCTGAGTCAGGGTCTTGGGCAGCTCTCCTCTTGCTCTGCGTCTCAACACGTGCTCCAGGACTGCGGCAGCGATCCAGCAGAAGATCGGCAGGTGGCACATGATGTGGAGGCTTCTGGACGTCTTGATGTGGGAGATGATTGTGTCGGCCTGGTCTCTGAACCTCTTCCTGAAGTACTGCTCCTTCTGCGGGTCGGTGAACCCTCTGACCTCTGTCACCATGGAGACGCACTCAGCAGGGATCTGATTGGCCGCGGCGGGTCGTGTGGTTATCCAGAGGCGAGCGGAGGGAAGCAGCCTCCCCCTGATGAGGTTCACCAGCAGCACGTGCACTGAGGCCGACTCTGTGGGGTCGCTCAGGACCTCGGTTTTGGTGAAGTCCAGAGGAAGTCTGCACTCATCCAGACCGTCAAAGATGAAGAGCAGCTGGAGGTCTTCAAAGCTGCAGAGTTCTGCTCGTGTTAGACTGAAGAAATGATGAACAAGTGTCACCAAGCTGAAGCTTGTGTCCTTCAGCACATTGAGCGCTCTGAAAGTGAACGGGAACAGCAGCTGTATGTCCTGGTTGGCTTCACCTTTAGCCCAGTCCAGACTGAACTTCTGAGTGAGCACTGTTTTCCCGATGCCAGCCACTCCCTTTGTCAGCACTGTTCTGATGGCTCCATGTGTGTGAGCTGTACCTTTAAACATGTCTTCACATGTGATGACCGTCTCTGCTGCGCCTGGAGTCCTGGAGGCTGTTTCCATGTGTCTGACCTCATGTTCCTGGTTGACCTCTGAAGACCCTCCCTCTGTGATGTAGAGCTCTGTGTAGATCTCATTCAGAAGGGTGGAGTTTCCTGCTTTAGCGATGCCCTCAAACACACACTCAAACTTCTGCTGCAGGTCAGACTTCAGGTGACGCTGACAAACTACAGAATTACTCCCTGAATGAAGACACAGACACAGACCTGAGTCTCAGAGAAGATAAAATGACTGTGAGGACCTTGTTAAATGTGTTAAATGGTCCTACTGCTCCACAGTCGCTCAGCCAGCTCCTTCTGCTTCATCCTCCTCAGGAAGTTCAGTGTGATCTTCAGAACAGCCTCACTGCAGCTCCTCTGCTCTTCATCCTCATCCTCCACAGGATCTAAGCCTTCTGGGTCATCTGTACTCAGAACCTTGTGGAGCTTCTTCAGCTCCTTCTGGACCAAAGTGAAGATGTGCTCCTCCAGAAGCTGAACAGACACATTATAAACAGCACAAATGCCCTCAGTGTCAGATCTGTGTGAAACAAGCTCTCGATCATCTGAACATTAGTGAATGTTCAGATGAACATTAGTGAATGACAGACCTTAAATATGGAGTCCAGCTGTGTCTGATGGTGCTGACCACTGGAGACCTGTGGACCCAGCTGCTCCCCTCTGTGACAGAGACACATTAAACACTCAGGTTCATTTCAACTGTTTTATTCAACACTGGAGGAAACTCATGGCTCTGTGGTAAAATGCTGTGGCTCTCCCATAGACCGGTCACTCCTGAGGGACTCACAGGTGTGACCGTCTGTGGGAGACTCTGTGCTGGAGTCTGGTGGATTTAACTAACAGGAAAATACATTTGGACTTTAACTTTAAATGAGAAATCAGAGCAATGTTTTGGACAAATCTCACACCAATGTTTTTTGTACATAGTTTTACTCTGAAGTTTAATTTTTTCATTATAGTGACTGAGTCATTACGTCGGCAAACTCAGTGAACTTTCAGTAAACAGAATTTGTGAAATGCTAAATAACTCGTATACCAGATCTAATTCCTATTTAGTTCTAATGTCCTGCACCATAACACACAGCGTCACTCACAGCTCTCTCCTGAAGGACAGTGGTGGAGCCTTAGCCATGTGACTCCTGAGGGACTCACAGCTGGGACCAGGGTCAGACGGAGGACGTTTCTGGTGGATCCTGAGACACAGAAGAAAACACACTTCAGTCACAGTAAAACACGTGGGACTGTTCTGACTCAGATACTTCAGGAGGTTCTACAAAGTGTTCATGAGGCCTTCACCCCAGACGCTTCAGTGCGGCAGATTCAACACCAAACATCCAGTTTATATCGTTTTAAAGTTTTCATTCTGGAACAAAGAACAGACTTCTGTGTGTCATTGTGATTTTAATGTGATTCTCTGTGAACTGTGGACCCTCCTGGACGTGTTTTTAGCTTCATTCAAACCACGTCACCCACATTAGATCAGATGTCTGTGAACATAAAGTCCTGACGTTATGAGGAGGTGTGAGTCGGACTTACTGTGGACCATCTTCTCTTTTAAAATTAAACCCTCGTTTCATAGAGTCATCACTCTTGAGTGACTCGGCGCTGGTCCCAGGAGCAGGTCTGTGGACACAGATGGAGCAGTGGCTTTAGTCTGAGCTCTGACATGGAGAACAGTGGTGGAGTTAGAGATGGTCCCATACCTCTGAGCTTTGGGGGGTGAGTGGTTTTAGAGGGAGGGCTCCGTCCTCTCTGTGCTCTCTCTGATCCATGCTCTGTTCATTTGCTTCAAAAGGAAAAACACACAAAACATTCAACAACACCAACGTTTAAACACGTCACAAATGTTCCTCTGCTAAACACAGTCACATTATTATGTTTGGAAACGGACTCGTTTGGTCCGGATCACAGTTTGCTCGTCTTTATTCACACCTGAAATAAAGTCCGGACTTTCAGGGGAATCAAACTCTCGTTAACTCTAGTTAATAGTGCAGCTTTAACACAGAAGAGTTCAACACTGGTTTACAAGAACGACGTGTAAAATATCGTTTACAAAGAACAACGTGTAAAAGTATTTGCTGAATGAACTGAATCCACATTTCTGTTCTCCTTTGGGTTCGTCCTTGCTGCATCCTTATTGTGAGTGGGCTTGCCTCTCCACAAACCTGACTCTCATTTGTCTTGAAGGAGGCGCTCCTCCTCCTGCCTCCTCCACAAATGCACAGTGACTCTAATGATGCATCTGAAGGGGAAATGCTGCAGAACAAAAGCTGCTGCGACACGTCCCACATGTGCACAGAAGCTGCTTATGTTTGAATGTGTTTTTCTCCACAGTTTGAGGAAATAAGACACAGGAATAACAGCCACACCTTTGGACTGGAGCAGCACATCACCAGACCAACGCCTCACACTGCACACCAGAAAAAATCATTTGAGACGTTTCAGCAGCTCCTGTGTTTATCTCCATTTAAACGTCTTTAATCCAAACACACAGATTTGATTCATTTAGACAAAAGTGCAGAAAAGTCTCCCCAAAGTCACGAGGAACTAGTAATGAGGCACTACAGAGTTTTTCAGAGTAACTTCCCCAACACGACTCACAACGTCACAGTGAAGAGTTCACCTCCTGAAACAAACACGACCATGTTTGAACGACTAAAAGCAGCTCTTGGTTTCGTCATTAAGGCTCAGACAGAAACTGGAGCAAACCTGAAGGAAAATCCTGCTTTTCTAACTAAACAGAAACAGTCCAAACACAGTGTAGAAAGAATAAAGTCGTACCGTGTGTGAAACAGCAGAACGAGCGCAGAGGAAACGCGTCTGGACACGAGCAAATGTCGAGCTTTTCAATCTTCTGTTTTTCTGTTCTACAGATACTGAGTTTGTATTTTGGAACTGATAAGAGTCTAATAAAGTATAGTGTGGGTGTGTGGTGTGTGTCTGTATAGTGTGTCTGTGTGTATAGTGTGTGTGTATACAGTGTGTGTGTAGTGTGTGTGTATACAGTGTGTGTATAGTGTTTGTGTATAGTGTGTGTATAGTGTGTGTGTATACAGTGTGTGTATAGTGTGCCTGTGTGTGTATAGTGTGTGCATAGTGTGTGTATAGTGTGTGTGTATACAGTGTGTGTATAGTGTTTGTGTATAGCGTGTGTGTATAGTGTGTCTGTGTGTGTATAGTGTGTATGTGTCTGTATAGTGTGTCTGTGTGTATAGTGTGTGTATACACAATGTGTAGAGTGTTTGTGTATAGTGTGTGTGTATAGTGTGTGTATAGTGTGTGTGTATAGTGTGTGTGTAGTGTGTGTATAGTGTGTGTATAATGTGTGTATAGTGTGTGTATAGTGTGTCTGTGTGTGTGTATTTTTATAGTGTGTGTATAGTGTGCCTGTGTGTGTATAGTGTGTGCATAGTGTGTGTATAGTGTGTGTGTATACAGTGTGTGTATAGTGTGTCTGTGTGTGTAATGTGTGTGTGTGTGTGTGTAAAGTGTGTGTGTGTTCGTCTTTAGCCCATAGTGGGGACCAGCACAGTCATTCGTGAAGTGACCATTTTTTAGATAAAGGAGGGGTCGTTGGTGTCGTCTTTCTCGATTTACGTAAAGCATTCGACACCGTTAACCACTCAAATTTGTTGATGAAATTATCGAATTTTAACTTTTCTACAAAAACAACTACTTGGTTTCAGTCTTATCTAGTGAATCGATATCAGGCCTTTAGAATAAATGATAAAACCTCGCGGTTCAGAATGTTTGTTTGTTTATTTGGATGGGACAGGGCATATTCATGAACATACAATTTGTATGAAATCACACATATTGATGTAAATACGCCGGATTTCCATCCGTAGTCCCATATATAAAATATATAAAATACACATAAAATAGACATTTGACAGACTCGACAAATATAATTAACAATATGCATAATACACAGTATAGTACAGTACAATAAACAGCTGTCATGACCTAAATGCTGTTAAAGGTGCTTTTTTAGAGTGCATTATAAGGTGCCTACAGTATTACAGCACTATTTCTAAAGTGCTAGTGTCTACGTGTGTGTGTTTGTATGTGTGTGTGTAGTGATGTCTAAAGATGGTCACAATTTTGACTGTTTTTCAACCATCTCTTAAGGTGCGTTTTAAACGATGCAAAGGTTGGGCTGGTTCTGACTGAGACGGGTGAGGTGTTCCAGCTGCTGCAGCCTGCGATCGAGAGAACATTTTGAGCGAAGGTGGTTTTTCGAAATTGTATCTCACAATCCCCTCTAGAGGTTGATCTGGTGCTAGACACACTTTTCCTTTTTATGTATTTTTTCAAGGGTGGTGGGGCCAGTTCGTGCAGGGACCTAAAAATGATACAGCAGTTTTTAAATATTTTAAAATTATCAAAACTTAAAAGGTTATGCTTTCCTAGGATTGCACAGTGGTGAAATGATTGTGGCTTCTTATCAAATGCTTTTATAGCTTTTTTATAGAGCTGTTCAATTGGTTTTAGTGTAGTGGTACTGGCAAACAACCATGTTGTGAAGCAGTTTTCTATATGGGACAGTATCATGCAGTGGAGGTAAGATTTGGCCGCCTCTGTTGTGATGAAAGGGGGGATTTGTTTGAAGTTTTGTAAGTTGAATTTGACTATATTGGATACCTTTTTTATTTGTTTTTTGAATGTCAGGTTGGAGTCTAACACTACTTCAAGGTATGTAAACTGTGCCACCAATTCCACTTCATCTCCCTCCAGAAAAACAAGGGACCTGCTTCTCGGTTTTGTTTTTTGTAAACATCATGCAGACAGTTTTTTTTTATTGAGCATAAGACAATTTTGTTTTAGCCAGTTGTCTATCTTGTTTAATGCGTTTGTGAGGTCTGTGGCTATTTTCTCCTCTTTTCCCTGTGTGTAGATCACCACATCATCTGCGTACATTTGCATATTAAGTTCGGGGCACACATCCGGGAGGTCGTTTATGTAAAGAGAGAATAATAAGGGGGCAAGAGTAGATCCCTGAGGCAGGCCGATATTACTATTAAGATAAGGAGATGTGACACCGTCTATGGAAACACACTGCTTTCTATTTGATAGATAGGATTGAAACCAAAGTATAGCGTCTGCGGAAAAGTTAAAGTGTGTGACCTTAGCTAAAAGAACCTGATGGTTGACGGTGTCAAATGCTTTTTTAAGGTCTAAGAACACAGATCCTACACATGAATTGTTGTCTAGTAGATGTTTAATGGCGGCACGGTGGCTGAGTGGCAACACTCAGGCCTCACAGCAAGAAGGTTGCGGGTTCGATCCCGGGTCCCCGGGCCTTTCTGTGTGGAGTTTGCATGTTCCTCCCCGTGTCTGGATGGGTTTCCTCCAGGTGCTCCGGTTTCCCCCATTCATAGGGGGTCAGGTGCTATGAGTATTGGGCAGCAAGCTGCCCCCGCGACCCAGCCGGATTAAGCGGGAGAAGATGGATGGATAGATGTTTAATGTTTTCTACAAAGAAACAATTTGCTGTCTCAGTGCTATGGTTAGCCTGGAACCCGAACTGCATTTGATGCAGTGGGGTATGGCCATTGTTGAGATGTTCGATTAGTTGACTTGCTCTCCATTTTTCGGCTACTTTGGATGCTATAGGCAGAATGCTAATTGGCCGATAATTGGCTCCCTGTGTTTTGGACCCAGATTTATAGATGGGAGTTACGGTGGCCTCTTTCCAGGACAATGGAAATGTTTTTTGACTGATGGACTGATTCATCATAAGTGTGATGGGTTTTACCAAGGCATTTGAATGGGTTTTTAAAAAGTTAGTGTCAATACCGTTAACATCTCTAGCCTTCGAGGTTTTGAGGGCTGCAATGATTTTCGTTACTGCTGACTCATTTATTTCTTGCAGCTGAAAAACAGGCTGATCCTCGTTTAATGGTTGATAGCGGGTGGTGGGGACCGTAAAAAGACTTGAGATTTCGGATATACTGTCTACAAAGTAATTATTGAAGATGTTTGCCACTGTCATGGGATCCTTTACTGAGGTTATTTACGACTAGTTCGAAGGTTCTTTTCTCATCTTTTTTTTGTTTGCTTAGTAGTTTGTTTAGAGTTTGCCATGTTTTTTGTCCATTGCCTTTTGCATTCTCTATTAGGGAGATGAAAAAATTTGCTTTGGCTTTTCTAAGGGTTTGTATAACTTTATTGCGAAAGGCAGTGTGAATTTTTGTCTATCTGTATACATCCCGGATTTCAGATATTGTTTAAGTAGAGCATCTCTTGATTTTAATAGGGTTCTGCAGTTTTTGTCGATCCATGGTAAGGGATGGTCCTTTTTAGTTCTGTGATGCCCCCTGGTGACAAAGACAGACATTACCTCATTAATTTTTTGGAGAAAGGATTTGGAGGTTGTCTCTATGTTTTTTGACGATATAGTCTCAATTTACCATTTTCAGAGCGTCATTTATGTTTTGTGTTTTGTTCTTTGGTATAATGTTTGAAGGAGGGGCATTGCATGAATTTAGGTATCGTTGTTTTGGGAGCTTTCTAGAAAAAGAATTATATTATGGTCTGATAAGCCGGTCAGAAAGTTGAAGGTCTTAGCGATTCTGTCAGGCTTATTAGTGAACAGGAGGTCTATCCTTGTCTGAGATTTGTTTGTTAGTCTGGTGGGTTTCTCTATTAATTGTTGTAGATTAAAATAGTCTGTGGTGCATTTGAGAGTTTTCCGAGTGTGTTTATCGTCCCAATTTATGTTAAAATCCCCTATCATAATTATCTCTTTGTTTTGGCCACATATGGTCAGCATGTGTTTGAGTTGGTCATAAAAGTCTACTTTGGCAGAGGGGTGTCGATATAAGCAAATTAGAATAAATGGCATTTCCTTTGATAATGTAATTTCAACACCAAGTAGGTCAAATTCAATGTCATTAGGCCAGTCTAGTTTTTTACATTTCAGGGTGTTCTTGATGTACAGCAAGACTCCCCCACCTTTGCTCCTCTCTCTGTCTTTTTTGAATACATGATACCCCGGCATTGTTATTAGACCTCTGCTGATGTTTGTTTTAGCCAAGACTCAGATATACCTAGACAGTCGATGTTGGACTCGTCTAGGAGGTGTTCAAGCTGCTCACGTTTGTTGCAGATACTTCTAGCATTCAGATGTCCACACAACAGTCCTTTTGGTTTGAGACGAGGGTCCCAGATTATTCTTGATTGATTAAGTGTTTGAAAAAGCTTGCATGTACGGTGTTTTTTAAAGACTGGATTCCTAGTTTCTACCTTTTGTAGGTCGGATGGATTTTGTTGTGTCTTACTTGGCCGTGGTTCGTCTGCTAAGCTGCTGGCCGTAGGCGCGACCTCGTCGGGAGCCGCCAATCCACTGGTAGCCCCCGGTCCGCTGGTAGCCCCGGTCCGCTGGTAGCCGCTGCCCGGGTTTGTCCCCGGCTAGCACCGATGGATGAGATGGAAGTATCTGGACTGCTAGGCTGATAGCGTTCAACAGGAGTTCCTCAAGGGTCGATTTTGGGACCACTGATCTTTAGTCTGTACATCAACGACCTCCCGTCCATCTGTGAGGGCGTGGAGGTTGTGATGTACGCTGATGATACAGTTTTATTCGCACATGGTTCGGATGCCAATATGGTGGCACCAAAACTCTCCATGGCACTGGAAAAAGTAAACGAGTGGCTGAACAAGAATAGCCTAACATTGAACATGGATAAGACGGTTGCTCTGTACTTCACAAACAGAAAAACTCAATACGATCCTCCAAACATTTATGTAAGTAAGTATATGATTAAAAATGTGAAGGAGGTAAAGTATCTAGGAGTCATCTTGGACCCCACTCTCAATCATAAAAACATATTAAAAAGGTTTGTCAGGTTTTAAAATTTAATGTCATGAACTTCTGGTATATTAGGAGTTCATTATCCATTGAGGCAGCAAAATCTTACTTCTTTGCAATGATTTTATCACACATTTCTTATTGTATGTCGTCTTGGTCTCAAGCCAGGCAGAGTCTGGACCCCTTAAGATCACTGCATAATCAGGCCCTGAAAATCCTTAATAAAATGTCTAGGGCTACCACCACCGCAATATTTTACATAAATACAAAATTCTTAGTTTTGATAACTTTAAGTTTGATTAAGTATTCTGATATCCGCCTGGTACATAAAATCCTCCATGATGCTGCTCCACCCCCGTTAAAAACATTTGTACAGCCGTGCTCACAGATAACAACCAGAGCCCTAAGGTCTGTCTCCAGGGGGACGGCTATGTTCCAAAAAGAAAGTCTGCTTTGCCCAATCAGCCTTCTCCTATAAAGCAACCAAAGAATGGAACAGGCTTCCATACTATCTAAAGAACATGGCAGACTTTCAATCCTTCTCGAGGGCCATCAAAGACTGGCTCTTGGA
The DNA here is from genome assembly GCA_030686955.1 of Odontamblyopus rebecca. Lineage (NCBI taxonomy): Eukaryota > Metazoa > Chordata > Actinopteri > Gobiiformes > Gobiidae > Odontamblyopus > Odontamblyopus rebecca. The sequence continues at coordinate 3,284,838 of CM060665.1, forward strand.
GCACCAGTCATGCACACACTAAAATACCAAACGGGTATAGTGCCATCAGATGATACCCTCCTGGGGACCATCTGATGACTACCAGATTAATAGATCATGCAATAATTTTATTATATCAGCACTTTACATGCCACGCAGGTATATAGCTATCGGGCGCTACCCTCGTGGGTACACCCGATAGCTATTGTACTAGCTAGGGTACTATGTGTCATGCATTAAAATCAAAACTGATGCCCTTTATTTAATAATTGCACTAAAGAAAATGCTGCTGTGTTGTTGGTATTTTTTATGGTATTTGATTGTATTCTTATGGTATTTTTATGGTATTGTGAGGTAAATTGCCTTTTTAAATGTTCCTTTTTATTCTGTATGTTAAATGTTGGTCTGTGAAGGACTGCAGATGGAAAGTTGCATTGTGCTAAATCTGGTGCAGCCATCTTTTTAATGTTACTGCACACTGTCCTTTATATAAATAAACTCAACTAAACCATACCATTAAATTCATTGCACAGAAGACCACAGGGAGGCGCTGTTAACCTTTCAGCGGTGACCCCACAATGCACAAAAACCGGAAAAGTGTGCTTAAGTGTGCTTAGATGAAGTTTACTCAGTATCGCCCCCCTGCTGGTCGGACGCGGTACTGCAGGAACACACACTTTACGCACAGTTGGACAAACACAGTTTATTGCAAAGACGGACTTACGCTGCACAGACATCCCAGTAAAGGTTATTAGAGACCAGGATTATTATGAACATGATCAGAACTGGTAGAATCATGTAATCTTCAAATATAATTACACTATTTGAGTTACTAAATTAACATAAAATTATTGTTACATTAAACGTAACATTTTAAAATATTTTATTATACTTGTAATATGCCAATTATTGTTATTACACATAATAAGATTAATATATAAATTGCTCACGTTGCCATTCTGTACGATGGGTTTTAGTAGCCTGTATAAAGTGAACAAATACGTGTGCGTGTGAACATTCATTGCACTTACAGTATCTGATCTGTCTAATGTTATTTTCATCCATGGTTATAAATATTTAGAAGTATGCAGTGTCCTAACTGTATCTCTCACATTTATAACAAACCAAACCGTTTGAAAATTGGTAGAAAAATGAGCAACGGCATTAAAACCATTTTGGGAAGAAACTGCAACAACCCGAAGTCACGTCCAGTCCTGGGAGTTGTAGCGTCAACGTGAACAGGTAAGTTATGCCTCCTCCACTTCAAAAGTTTCCTTCATTGAAAACATTTATTTCTTTGAGAAACGCAACTAAAGCACGTTGTGTGTGGAAATAGAGTGAATTCTAGACTTTTGAGGAAGCGCTACCCGATGCCAACATAGCAGCTAGCGCTAGCTAATTTATCTCACAGCAACATGGTGCACGTGAGGGACGTATGTGTGTAAAGCCTGACTGATGTTTTGGCCAAAATAAATACATTAACAAAAGAAAATAATTGTAATAATAATGAAGCTAGAATTTGATCCTCCTGTCCTCTCCTCCTCTCCTCCTGTCCTCTCCTCCTGTGCTCTCCTCCTCTCCTCCTGTCCTCTCCTCCTGTCCTCTCCTCCTCTCCTCCTGTCCTCTCCTCCTCTCCTCTTCTCCTCAGTTCAATTCAATTTTATTTCTATAGCCCAGAATCACAACAAGAGTTTCCCCAATGTTCTTCACAGTGAAAAACATGGAAACATAATCTGACAGACATCAGCAAACACATTGTCCCATCCTCAGTCTCTTCATGAACACATGATCCTTGGTGCCAGAGAGCAAAAAACCCACCGGCAGGTGCAGTATGGGAAAATTCTCTCCAGACACTGTTGCCAACAGCTGTCGCCGTGCGGCACCTTCAGACCTGAGAACTTTGAGGAACCAGTCACTTTATAGAGAGCAGGGTTCAGACGGACAGGCAGACGTGAGGGGGACTGGACATCGGCTTATTTGGGTCGAGGGCTCCATCCAGGCAGGTGGGGGCTCCATCCAGGCAGGTGGGGCTCCATCCAGGCAGGTGAGTGGTAGAGCTAAGGTCTGGTCAGCGTCTGCTCACAGGAGGAACATCTGGAACATCTGAAACAGCTCCACTCCCAGAGGGAGCGGAAGAGAAGGAGAGAGAGACACTGGTGAACAGCAGTGAACTGATTTGTCTGTGTAAGACATGAGGTTATGGGACAGAGATGAAGGAGAAGGAGCAGTTAGAATAAGAGGACTGAGGCTCAGGGCACCATACTTCCCCAGCATCTAACTCCTAGAGCAGCCTGACTTCAGCTGTGGAGTTAACCCTGCTCCTCTAACCTGGCCATAAGCTTTCTCATAGAAGAATGTTTTAAGCCTAACCTTAAATGTAGAGACTGTGTCTGCCTCTCTGACATGAGGTGGAAGCTGATTCCATAAAACAGGAGATTGGTAACTAAAAGTTCTACCTCCCATTGTAAGTTTATTAAATCTGGGGACCACTTGTAGCCCTGCATTTTGTGAGCGCAGTGTCTGTTTGGTTTGTAAGGTGCTGTCAGGTCAGAAATATAGGATGGGGCCGTCCCATTTACAGCTTTATAGGTGAGAAGAAGGATTTTAAATTTAATTCTAAACTCGACCGGGAGCCAATGAAGTGAAGCTAACACCAGAGTAATGTGTCTCTTCTATTTGTTCCCGTTAATAATGTTGCTGCTGCATTTTGAACAAGCTGAATGCTTTTTAGTAGCTTTTAGGGCAGGCTGCCAGCAGAGAGTTACAGTCTGATCTTGATGAAATAAATGCATGGACAAGCTTTTCTGCATCATTTTTGGATAAGATATTTCTAACTTTGGTGATGTTGTGGAGGTGGAAGATGCTGTTTTACAGACTTGGTTTATATGGGCTTTAAATGATAAGTCTTGGTCAAATATAACCCCAGGTTCCTCACGGTGGAGCTCGAGGTCACACTGATGCCATCCAGGGAAACTATCTGATCTTATAGAGCCTCTCTCAGGTTTTTGGGGGCAAGTATTATAACCTCTGTTTTTTCAGGGTTTAGAAGGAGATAATTAACTGACACAAGCATTGAGCTTTTCCACATGTCACTGTGACCGGGTTTTATTGATAAGTACAACTGTGTGTCATCCGCATAATAGTGAAAGTTAATGCTGTGCTTTCTGATTACATTCCCTAGGGGCAGCATGTAGAGCATAAACAGAATGGGTCCAAGTACTGAACCCTGCAGCACTCCGTAGTTCACATTAGTGCACTCTGAAGATTGACCATTTACATTGACAAACTGGTACCTGTCAGATAGATTTAAACCAGCACAAGGCCACTCCTCTAACGCGAGTACGCGTTAAAACCTGAATTGATGAGTTGTGCTAACATGTAGCTTAGCCTCTCATTCAAACGCATGAGTTAGCCTAGCCTAGCCGAGTCCATTGATTTGAATGGAGCGGTTAGCCTTGTCTTTTATGCCTATTTCTCAAAATGTATTTAACTAAGTGAAGTGCAATTTATATTGACTTTTTACCAACTTATTGCCCAACTGTGTATGAATTTTGGTTGTAATTGGATACATTTTAAGGCCCAAACTTAGTAATTGGTTGGAGCCTGTTGATTCTAATGCAGTATATGGCACTTCATGCACTTTAAAGGGTACACTTAGTACTGTTATTTCTTGAATTTAATTGTTCATACAATACATGGATAATTGAACAACATGATGATTAACTACATATGCTAATGTTATTTATTATGAACTTTTGATATTGATCCTCAATATTTAGCACTGATATTGGTACATTGATTGATTTATAAATACACTGTTTACTTATTGATTGGATGGAATTATGATGTGCACATGATTTCTTGATTTGGTCCTGTTCTTGTGCAGGCCAGGTCGGATGGCGAGGTAGAACCTTGAGGAACTGAACTGAACTGAAATCAGGGAACAGTCCTGGCATATACCCTCAGCCCGGACACAGTATCGTGACCCTCACCTGCTCGGTTGGGCCGGTAGGAGGCTCCTGTAGCCGCCCTTTACATTTGTACCCCGTTTTGAACTCTTTTGTCTGTTCGCACGGCTCGTGGCTACTCATTCTGGACCCTATTCATACTCGCACTCGCACTTTCGCAAAACCTACCTCAGCACTATACGGACAATCTCCACGCCACGAACTCTTTGCGTGTCATACGTCAGACAAATCAATACTCGAGCCTTTTCTACTGTTTACATATGGATTATTTAAATTGCTAAGGCAGAGTCTTTTGAATGTACATTTTTCTGAACTCTGATTATGAATGTATATATTTTTTCCTGAATGGCCATTCTTCGTACTATGCATGCATTTGTATTGTCTTTGAATTTGTATGTCTTTTTCAATATATGGTACCAGCAACTTTAAATAACTGTCTCAGTCCTTGTTTTTCACTCCCCTCCTAGAGTCGATATCTAGAGCCTTCTGAACTCGCCCAATCCAGCATTCACGTTAGCTATAATCGCATTGTTACCTACTTATTACCAGCTCAGTATTATTAGCTTTGGGTAACATATATGCTACAATTTACTATATTCAGTATAATATCATTAATTTGGGGAAAGTGTCTTTAAAAGCGACGGAACCTACACTCACTCTGGGCTACATCCTAAGGTGTCCTTCGATGTCACCCACTCTGGCCCCTGGTGAACACCTAACTGTGGGCGCTGGCAGCCTCACGTCCCTGACTGTAGAACTGCCAATTACCAGAGTCGTTGGTGCAGCCGGTGTGTTGCTGAGGGAGCAAACCTATTCAACCTGCTTCTACCGCTTCTACCTGCTCTAGCCTGGCCTCCAAAGATAAAAACAAACTACACTTAATACACCTGGTGCTTTTCGCTAAAGGAGGCAGGTGACTCACTGTACATACGGCAAGCTGAGCAGAACAGAGGGGCGAGCGAAGAGAATTATGAAAAACTTAATTGGAAAGAAAACACAGAATATATACATACTAAAATATCAATCAATCAAACTTTATTTACAGAGCGCTTTTCATACAAAAATACAACACAAAGCACTTTACAGTGATTGGGCTTTGAAAACTGCCTCAGTATTTGAATTTTGGGAAAATCAGGTCCAAGCGTAATTCCAATGTGCAAAGTCCCGTAATCCTGGTTCCGAACAGTTAGATCCTCTGTGTCTGAAGAACTCGCAGGTTCGCCCGACCCTGCTTGTCTTGTTAAAGTGTCAATTTTGTTAAAAGACCAATTTATCGAATCCAGAGTTAATTTAGTTTTGGAGAGTAAAGCGGAGAGAGTCGAGGAATAAGACACATTAGACAAGACGAGACATAGAAACAAAGCAGGAAAGATCAGGGGCAGGAGAGGAGAGGAAAAGCGTCCACCCTCCCCAAGAGCCAGAAAAAACAACAATATAAAAAACATGATGTTCTGTTCTGAGATCTGGGGTAATATTCATAATAATACAATAATATTTCATGACATTTTATAAAGTTGTGCTCCTGTACACATATAACCCCCACACACATCTCTCACTCCAGACATTTATCTTCCTCCACACACTGAAGTGAGCCTCACGTCTGCTCGCTTTTTCTGTCCAGCTCCACAATTAACATCCATATTTTTGTTCACTGATGTAAAAATGTGTGAAAAACGTTTGGACTGTTTTACACTGAGGAGAGTGAGTCTGTCGGAGCGCACAGAGACACTGAGGAGCCAGAATCCCAGAGTGTAAACCCAGGGATCAGAGTGTGAGTGGATGTGGTGCTGAAGGTGCGGAGGTGGGTCAGTTGGTCAGAGGAGACTGTGTAGAAGGACAGAGAGCGAGCAGGACAGTCCACAAACACTGCCACTGTCCCAGAAGAGGAGGACCAGGGCTGAGGGAGGGGGGTTTGTTTGTTATTATGAAAAACAGAGAAACCAGCTTCAGAACAGCACAGACTCCAGGACTGATCATTGCCTCCAAACAAACTGTCAACACCTCCTCCTTTCCTTCTGATTCTTCTGTCAGACACTGATATATAAATCCCTCCACTCCACTGGACCTCCCAGTAACAGCGACCAGTCAGACCAGTGGAACACAGAATCTGAGCCCAGAACTCAAATCTGTCCTGATGATCTGGATACGGCTGCTCCTCTTCCACACGTGTCACCTTCTTGTTGTTGTCGGACAGTTGGAGGTTTCTCTGAGCTGTGTTTGGATCCAGAGTGAGATCACAGAAATCTGATGGAGAGAAGACACAACACAGCAGCAGTTAGTCCCCTGTCCACTGTCAACATGAGACACACGTTTAATTCTGCACCACACGGCTCCATTTGTTCATGAACCATGGATTTAAAGACTTTCACTCGTTCAGGATTCAGCTCTTTTCTGTCTTTGTTCTTTTATTTCTTCATCCTTCACTTTTGTGTTTGGCTCAGATTTACTGGAGGAAAAACATTTCCTTTCACAGCCCCACACCTGTTTAGTCCTGGTTCAGTCCTGGGTCAGTCCTGGTTCAGTCCTGCTTTAGTCCTGGTTTAGTCCTGGTTTAGTCCTGGTTTAGTCCTGGTTTAGACCTGGTTTAGACCTGGTTTAGTCCTGGTTTAGTCCTGGTTCAGTCCCGCTTTAGTCCTGGTTTAGTCCTGGTTTAGTCCTGGTTTAGTCCTGGTTCAGTCCTGCTTTAGTCCTGGTTTAGTCCTGGTTTAGTCCTGGTTTAGTCCTGGTTCAGTCCTGCTTTAGTCCTGGTTTAGTCCTGGTTCAGTCCTGGTTCAGTCCTGGTTTAGTCCTGGTTTAGTCCTGGTTTAGTCCTGGTTTAGTCTTGGTTTAGTCCTGGTTTAGTCCTGGTTTAGTCCTGGTTTAGTCCTGGTTTAGTCCTGGTTCTGTTCAGCTGCTCATGACTAAAGGTTTTTCTTCTGCTCTTTTAAGGTTCATTTCATGATTATTTCTGTGTAGATTTTTTCTGTTGTGATTTAATGTGTTTCTTCTTCTGTGAAGCTCTTTGAATGACTCTGTCTGAACTGAGCTCTACAAATAAACTTGTGTTCGATTGTAAAAAGTGTCCAGATGATTCCCCTGAAACTCTCCATCTCTACATCACCACAGTGTTTGAGTCGCTCCAGAAGGAAACGCTGTGAGCCTCACAAATGTCGGCTCATAAAATGCTGACAGACGCTTTGTTTGTGTGAGACAAATGAAATGATCAAAGTGACCAGAGTTAAATGGGTTCAGTCAGACTTACATCTCCAGATTGGATTCAGCCATCGTTCTCCAGCAGGTCTCAGTCTGAAGGAAACATCAGAGTTTGTCTCAGAGCATTTTCACTCCATGTGACATTAAAATGTGTTATTTTGAGCCCAACTCTGTCCTCAGGCTGTGCTGCTCAGGCCTCTGGTGCTTCTGAAGTCTGTTTTTATTCATTCCACTGTCATTTCTGAGGTTCAGTGTTGAGCAGGAGCAGGTCCATACCTGAGAGTGTCCAGTGTGCAGTGGGGCTCCTCCTGTAGAGCACACAGGAGCTTTACTCCTGTGTCTCCTGGATGGTTGTAGCTGAGGTCCAGTTCTATCAGATGGGAGGGTTGGACCTCAGAGCTGAGGCCAGAGAAGCACAGCCTTCCTCTGAGAGCAGACACCCTGACAGTCTGAGGACACAGATTATTGGAATCAGGACCATTCATGAGGACCATTCAACCCAAATGAGACAAACAACAAGTCCCAGATCTTTATGGGACTTTATCAAATGTTCTTTTCCAATGCAAATACCAACAGCTTCTGTAATAATAGTGAAGAATATGAACCCCTCTGACCTGAGCTGTTCCAGTTTACACTGAGGACTCTTCAGTCCAACACACAACATCTTCAGCCCTGAGTCCTTCAGGTCGTTGTGACTGAGGTCCAGGACTGTCAGACTAGAGGACTGGGAGCTGAGGACTGAGGACAGAGCTTCACAGCTTCTCTCTGACAGGTCACAGCCGCTCAGTCTGGAGGAGGAGACAGGAGCTCATGAGAGAAGAACTCAGAACACAACTGACAAGTTCAGATACATCCTTTCACTGCCAATTCAACCATCAGGCTTTAAAGAACAAATCTATTTGTGTTCATGAAAACAACAGCAGGATTATTTCTCCTGTAGGATGGAGTTGTCTTTAAACCTGGACGGTCAGAGTTTAGTTTCATGAAAAACAGTTTATTTGTCCATTTAAAGAATAGGCCTAATACATTATGAATATAAAAGTCCTTGGGACACAGTGGAAATGTTCTCATTGGGTCATGGACAGAAGGAGGAGATCAGATGCTCTTCTCGTGCCGTTTGTTTTTGTCTCTACTGTTTTGACATCGTTTGCCTCCCTTTGTCCCTTCTGTGTGTCTCCTCCACACTCCTATTTCTTCAGCTGCACTCGGAGAATGGAACGAAACTTCCAACGGGGAATCAGAGTTATGAGTTTAATGGAAATGGGACTGGTAAGAAAATAAAGTGTTACAAAACATGATCACATCTTAAATCTTGAGCCTGTGACAGCGATGAAACAGCAGAACCATTCAAGTGAAAAGGAATCACAGATTCAAACATGGGTTGGACAGAGGCTTTCCTCAACAGGAAGTGAAGTGTAACGTGAGGAGGCCGGGAGGTCGACTACGACAACGCCAAGTCATGTGTAATTACAATGAACAGCATCAGAAGGCTGGTTCTTACAGGAGCCCGAGGACTGAAGTTTGAAACAAAACTGTGGTGATTTGTATTAAATAAACCAACAACAGTCACAGACACTTAGGGTTTGGATTATTGGCCGACGCTGGAAGACACTTTCACCGCGCTCTCCGGGTGTTCGGATCTTTGAACATTTTAGCCGTCCGAATGGGCTAGCGACAGGCAGCACACATGTTATGACTCGTGTTTGTCTTTTTATTACTTCTATTTACAGATGACCACAGGTCATAAACCTGAAAACCAAAGAAATAACCAACATTACAAATATATTCATTGAAAATATGATGCAACAATAATAAATCAAACATTAAACCAATATAAATTAACTTCTACTAACTAGAAGCATCAGTCATATAAACTGCTGTACAGTCTTATGCAGCAGTCACAAGTTGGCTGCACAGACTCCATCTCCCATCATGCACAGCGATTAACGCGCCTGCACAGAGCATCAGTCAATACAACGCCCAAAATCAGTGCCCCACAAACGCAACTTCTCTGTCTCCCACCACACACCCCAACAAAATACTTGAAATAAATGATCAAATATTTAAATTCTATCCCAATATTTAGAACCAGCTTTTCTTTATCCATCAATTTGACCACCTTAATTTAACAAGTGACCCAAAAGGACCCAACACCGGGTCTCAGTGGTTTTTGGTCGTAGGTTTAAAATCCAGGTTTGATCAAGTAGAAATGGAACATGCACTTTGAGACGGCAGGACAGTGAGGGACGCACAGTTTGTTACTAGTTTAAAAAAGGTTCTTTTAACTAAATATTGAATCAGTTTCATCCGTTCAGCCGGTGTGGGAGGGTTTGGAGGCCACAGGTCCAGGGTGGTGCATTAGTTACAGTAAAAAACAAACTTAGACTGGAGTTAGCACTGCTGCAAAAACAACATGAATAAACACAATGACTTTAAATTCAGTTATTCTTGAATATTGAAAAGGGCAGAAATACAATCAGTAATACACCAAGAGCCGTCATTTGTATAAACTGAGGAGGAAATCTTTTGGAACTGGACATAAAAACGTTATATTATTAGAGCTCAGATTGCTGCGCCTGGCTCCGTGGTTCACCAAACTGGCCATTCGTGGCCCGGACAGACGGAGTCCGGCTGCTGCACCGAGAGTCGGATGGACCAGCGCGAGTTCGCTACCGGTGAGTGTCCAGCCGCGCTAACACTGCCTACTGGTTCACATGCTACATGCCGAGGGCGCACTGCGCCTAAGGACGCTAAGCCGAGGAATCCGGTGATCAAAAAACACTGCAGAACCAAAATATTCCAAACTCTGAATCAAGCCAAAATGGTTTGGGACTCAAGTTGTAAACCTCTTGGAATATTTGGGGGTCACCTAAACATCCGGAGCATGGACCCCAAACGAGAGCAACTTGAGCACTTTCTGGGAAACTCCAACATTGACTTTCTGGGGCTGACAGAAACGTGGCTCAATCACTCTTCCCCAGAGGCAGTAATAAGTATGCCTGGGTATAAAACCTTTAGAAAAGATAGGGGTAAGGGCAGGGCGGAGGTGTCCTATTGTACATCAAGGATAGATTTAAATGTGATCGAATGGAACTTCCAAGTGATCTTCAACTTGAATGTGTTTGTGTAACTATCTCGCTCTCACCTGAAATGGCATTTACATTAATCTGCATCTATCGTAAGCCATCAGCAACTACAGCCTTTTATGACCAAATGAAAAGTCTTCTGGGATACTGTGATTTAGGCAAAGAACTAATTATCATTGGGGATTTTAATATTAATTGGGATGAGAAAAAAGGGAGGAAAGATCTCAAGCAGATAATGGATCATCTTAATTTTAAACAAATCATTGATAGGCCTACCAGACTCACGACAAATTCTTCAACAAGAATAGACCTACTGTTTACAAATTATCCTGATAGGATTATTAAGACCTATAATCTAATCACAGGAATGTCTGATCATAATATAATTTTGTTCTCACGAAAATTATCCAAAGCGAGATTTCAAAATTTATAATCTATAGTTAAAAGTAGTCATGATTTCATACCTACAAATCAAATACAAAATCTTGAAAGAGCCCTTAAAGATACTGATTGGAATGACATTCTAACCAGCCAAAATGTAGAAAATGGAGGCAACATTTTTTGTTCCAAACTTGATAACATCATAGCACCATTTAGGAGAAAGGGAAAACAATCCAAAAAAACAAAGAATGCTCTACCTTGGATAGACACCGAGTGTATAAAAATAATGAAAGAAAGAGACATAATGCTCAAAAAAGCTTTGAAATCTGGTCTGGCAACAGACAGACAGGCAGTCACTGTAATTAGAAATAAAGTATTAAGCAAAATACGTAAAGCCAAAGCAAATTTTTTTAATAAAAGTTATCAATGAAGCAAAAGGAAATAAAGTTATTTGGAAAAATATTAACAAACTAACTAGTAAACAACATAAAAATGAGAATCATAATATCGAAATTAAAATAAACAACATCCTTGTGCAAAATCCTCTTACTATTGCTACTGAGATGAACTATTATTTTATTAAATCTGTACATGAAATAACTCAACAGTTTGCACCAACAGAAACTCATGAGTTTCCCTCTATGAGTTCTAGTGAGTCAGTTTTTGAAATTCAAAAAATATCTGATGGTGATGTGCTGCGTATTATTAATGCTCTCAATTCCTCCAGAGCAACAGACGCACATGGAATAGATACACACTTTTTAAAACTACACACAGATGTGTTAATTACCCCAATTAAACATCTGTTGAACTTGTCCTTCAGTCAAAGTGTTGTGCCTTCAGCGTGGAAGTTGGCAGTGGTCGCCCCAATTTTTAAAAGTGGCAGTAAATCCGAGATGGCCAATTATCGCCCCATAAGTATCCTCCCTGCCATCTCCAAAATTTCTGAGAGATGGGTGGCTGAACAATTAAATAAACATCTCTCTACAAACTCTACACCTTTGCACCCAATGCAGTTTGGTTTCCGAAGTCACCACTCCACAGAGTCCACAAACTGTTTTTTTGTTAAAAATGTCAAAAGTCTTCTTGACAAACATGCATTTGTGGGTGCTGTTTTCCTGGATTTTAAGAAGGCTTTTGACATGGTAAATCACCAGATTCTTTTATCTAAATTATCAAATTTTAATTTCTCTAAAGAGGCGCTGGATTGGTTTGAATCCTACTTGTCCCACAGACAACAATGTGTTTCCCTGTTTGGTTTTAAATCTCCCTATCTTCACTGTCCAACAGGGTCCCCCAAGGTAGCATTTTAGGACCTATTTTATTTAGTGTTTTTATTAATGATTTCCCGGAAATATGTCCAAATGTCAGTGTCCAGCTGTATGCTGATGATGCTGTAATTTTCACACATGCTAAAACTGTACAAGAAGCATCAGAAAAGTTAACATCAGCCATGACTCAAGTCCAAAAGTGGGTCAAGAACTCATGCTTACAACTCAATATAAAGAAAACTGTTTGCATGTTGTTCAGTAAAAAACAACTGAGCTGCAGCGGTCCAGTGTTTTCCTGGACGGAGTAGAACTCAGTCTCGTCAAAGAGTTTAAATACTTGGGACTGACGCTGGACCCGACATTAACATTCAAGAAACACATTAAGCACCTCACAAAAACTGTTAATTTTAACTTGGTGAATTTTAGACAGGCAAAGACCCTTTATGACTCGATATGCGGCACAAATGTTTTTACACTCCATGATTGTGTCGCATATAGAGAACTGCATAACCACATGGTCACTTGCTGCTGGCACAACACTTAAACCAGTTGAATAACTTTTTTAAAAAGCTTTAAAAATATTGGACAATAAACCATTCTCAGTCCACCACTGCACTATTTTAGACAAGTATAAATTGCTTAATTTTAATAATTGTGTTCATTTTAAAAATGGTTGTTTTATATATAAAGTTTTACATGGGCTTGCTCCTCCTCCGCTACAGGATTTTATTAAAACAAAGACTGTCTGTGGGATGGGAACTAGGGCCACGGCCCGGGGGAACTGTGAGGTCCACACAGACGCACCTCGTTTAGTCAAACTGCTCTCAGTCAAAGGCACCAAGTTCTGGAGCTCTCCCAGTATCAAGAAGAGAGACTCCAACACCGGCCACTTTCAAATCACACTTGAAACAGTGGCTAAAGGAAAACCAGACTTGTGGACACGTCTAAGTTTTAATATTTTAATGTTTTAATGTTTTAATGTTGTAATGTTGTAATGTTGTAATGTTGCTGTTACTGTCACCTGTCATTGTTTTTGCTGTGATGTCACCTGCCTAGGGACTACAGATGGAAATTAACATTTTTCCTATAATCTGGCGTATTTACACTGCAATGTTGCAGATGTTCATTAATATGCACTGTCCCTATCAAATAAAGAATAAATAAATAAATAATAAATAAACAACGAGAGAAACTCTTGAATGATACAAGAAACTGACGGTTCAGGCTCAAAGAAAGTCACGTTTCCACACATTTAAGTTAATATTATTATTCTCCATTGCACATGTCTTATTGTAACTCAAATGACGATGTTCAAATGTGTATATTTCAGGAATCTTACAGTCCCTCGGTTAAAGAGATGGATAAGGAAGCTGTGGAAACAGACCTGCATGAAAGAGAAACACAATCAGCCATTCAAGCTCTGGCCTCAGGCACGGCCCAGGACGGCTCCTGCAAACAGTTTTACAGGTGCTTTCAGAACCTCCCGTCTCCATTTCTTTCATTTGATATAAAGAGATTATCGCCCTCCAGAGAATGACGTCAGATATTATTCCCCGCTCCCCAAAGCAGGAAAACCCTGCCATGTTCTATTGTTGTGTTCCTCATCACGTCAGGATTCTTTGCTCCAAATGTGTCGACTCTGTGACACTGTGACTAGAGCCGCACTTTACACACACATCATTTCACACAAGGAGGCTCCACAAAAGGGCTTTGGGTCCTGAGACCGACCGGAGCTGAAACACAAGACCCTGAAGTGGTAAAGTCCTGAGGTGTGAGTCCTGAAACATCAGAGTGAGAAAAGGAGCAGAATAACGGCACTGGAGGGTCTGGCTCCTGGACAAGAAATACACTGCTTTCTACACTTGGACGGATCTGTTTCTGTACCAAAGAGGAGCAGAAATGAGCCTTTACTCTGTCTACATCTGCAAAGCTCCAAACGCCTGTTCCACCTGCTGAGGTCATGAAGTGGTGCTTTTCAAGTGAAACGCTCCTTTTACCTTTAGTTCAGTAAAGATGGAAAATTCCAGGCCTGAAATGATCCAAACGATTCTAGTGAAGATGTTTGGAGTTTAAAAACACAGAGGAGCACTTTCTGCATCACCAAATGATGACATCACAATGTTGAATAGAGTGTTTCCTGTTCCAAAGAAGAGCCTAGCCTAAATATGCATTTGTGCGCTAAACGTGTGTGAAACTCCACACTCCAGGAGATGAGGAAACTCCATTAGAAGCAGAAAATCTTGTCATTTGCAGCTTTAATGCAGCTCACAGCTCTAAGGTTTTCTATTGTGTGACTATGTTGAGCTGAGCCTGAGAATGATGAATACACCACATTCACCTCAGCATCAGGCACTGGCTCATACAGCACATGGGGCATGAAGGACGGAGCATCTCAAGGAGTTTTGGTGCTGAATGGACAGTTCTCATGTTTGTGATGAGACTAAAAGACATTTAAGTCACTTGGATTCTTAGTAAAATCCTGTTTTCCTGTTTGCTGAAAGTGTCTTTGTGTCCACAGTAAAGTGGTCCATACCTGAGAGTGTCCAGTGTGCAGTGGGGCTCCTCCTGTAGAGCACACAGGAGCTTTACTCCTGTGTCTCCTGGATGGTTGTAGCTGAGGTCCAGTTCTATCAGATGGGAGGGTTGGACCTCAGAGCTGAGGCCAGAGAAGCACAGCCTTCCTCTGAGAGCAGACACCCTGACAGTCTGAGGACACAGATTATTGGAATCAGGAACATTCATGAGGAACATTCAACCCAAATGAGACAAACAACAAGTCCCAGATCTTTATGGGACTTTATCAAATGTTCTTTTCCAATGCAAATACCAACAGGTTCTGTAATAATAGTGAAGAATATGAACCCCTCTGACCTGAGCTGTTCCAGTTTACACTGAGGACTCTTCAGTCCAACACACAACATCTTCAGCCCTGAGTCCTTCAGGTGGTTGAGACTGAGGTCCAGGACTGTCAGACTAGAGGACTGGGAGCTGAGGACTGAGGACAGAGCTTCACAGCTTCTCTCTGACAGGTCACAGCCGCTCAGTCTGGAGGAGGAGACAGGAGCTCATGAGAGAAGAACTCAGAACACAACTGACAAGTTCAGATACATCCTTTCACTGCCAATTCAACCATCAGGCTTTAAAGAACAAATCTATTTGTGTTCATGAAAACAACAGCAGGATTATTTCTCCTGTAGGATGGAGTTGTCTTTAAACCTGGACGGTCAGAGTTTAGTTTCATGAAAAACAGTTTATTTGTCCATTTAAAGAATAGGCCTAATACATTATGAATATAAAAGTCCTTGGGACACAGTGGAAATGTTCTCATTGGGTCATGGACAGAAGGAGGAGATCAGATGCTCTTCTCGTGCCGTTTGTTTTTGTCTCTACTGTTTTGACATCGTTTGCCTCCCTTTGTCCCTTCTGTGTGTCTCCTCCACACTCCTGTTTCTTCAGCTGCACTCGGAGAATGGAACGCAACTTCCAACGGGGAATCAGAGTTATGAGTTTAATGGAAATGGGACTGGTAAGAAAATAAAGTGTTACAAAACATGATCACATCTTAAATCTTGAGCCTGTGACAGCGATGAAACAGCAGAACCATTCAAGTGAAAAGGAATCACAGATTCAAACATGGGTTGGACAGAGGCTTTCCTCAACAGGAAGTGAAGTGTAACGTGAGGAGGCCGGGAGGTCGACTACGACAACGCCAAGTCATGTGTAATTACAATGAACAGCATCAGAAGGCTGGTTCTTACAGGAGCCCGAGGACTGAAGTTTGAAACAAAACTGTGGTGATTTGTATTAAATAAACCAACAACAGTCACAGACACTTAGGGTTTGGATTATTGGCCGACGCTGGAAGACACTTTCACCGCGCTCTCCGGGTGTTCGGATCTTTGAACATTTTAGCCGTCCGAATGGGCTAGCGACAGGCAGCACACATGTTATGACTCGTGTTTGTCTTTTTATTACTTTTATTTACAGATGACCACAGGTCATAAACCTGAAAACCAAAGAAATAACCAACATTACAAATATATTCATTGAAAATATGATGCAACAATAATAAATCAAACATTAAACCAATATAAATTAACTTCTACTAACTAGAAGCATCAGTCATATAAACTGCTGTACAGTCTTATGCAGCAGTCACAAGTTGGCTGCACAGACTCCATCTCCCATCATGCACAGCGATTAACGCGCCTGCACAGAGCATCAGTCAATACAACGCCCAAAATCAGTGCCCCACAAACGCAACTTCTCTGTCTCCCACCACACACCCCAACAAAATACTTGAAATAAATGATCAAATATTTAAATTCTATCCCAATATTTAGAACCAGCTTTTCTTTATCCATCAATTTGACCACCTTAATTTAACAAGTGACCCAAAAGGACCCAACACCGGGTCTCAGTGGTTTTTGGTCGTAGGTTTAAAATCCAGGTTTGATCAAGTAGAAATGGAACATGCACTTTGAGACGGCAGGACAGTGAGGGACGCACAGTTTGTTACTAGTTTAAAAACAGTTTTTTTAACTAAATATTGAATCAGTTTCATCCGTTCAGCCGGTGTGGGAGGGTTTGGAGGCCACAGGTCCAGGGTGGTGCATTAGTTACAGTAAAAAACAAACTTAGACTGGAGTTAGCACTGCTGCAAAAACAACATGAATAAACACAATGACTTTAAATTCAGTTATTCTTGAATATTGAAAAGAGCAGAAATACAGTCAGTAATACACCAAGAGCCGTCATTTGTATAAACTGAGGAGGAAATCTTTTGGAACTGGAGAAAAAAAACATAAAATTATTAGAGCTCAGATTGAAACAAGGAGAGAAACTCTTGAATGATACAAGAAACTGACGGTTCAGGCTCAAAGAAAGTCACGTTTCCACACATTTAAGTGAATATTATTATTCTCCATTGCACATGTCTTATTGTAACTCAAATGACGATGTTCAAATGTGTATATTTCAGGAATCTTACAGTCCCTCGGTTAAAGAGATGGATAAGGAAGCTGTGGAAACAGACCTGCATGAAAGAGAAACACAATCAGCCATTAAAGCTCTGGCCTCAGGCACGGCCCAGGACGGCTCCTGCAAACAGTTTTACAGGTGCTTTCAGAACCTCCCGTCTCCATTTCTTTCATTTGATATAAAGAGATTATCGCCCTCCAGAGAATGACATCAGATATTATTCCCCGCTCCCCAAAGCAGGAAAACCCTGCCATGTTCTATTGTTGTGTTCCTCATCACGTCAGGATTCTTTGCTCCAAATGTGTCGACTCTGTGACACTGTGACTAGAGCCGCACTTTACACACACATCATTTCACACAAGGAGGCTCCACAAAAGGGCTTTGGGTCCTGAGACCGACCGGAGCTGAAACACAAGACCCTGAAGTGGTAAAGTCCTGAGGTGTGAGTCCTGAAGCATCAGAGTGAGAAAAGGAGCAGAATAACGGCACTGGAGGGTCTGGCTCCTGGACGAGAAATACACTGACGCTTTCTACACTTGGACGGATCTGTTTCTGTAGCAAAGAGGAGCAGAAATGAGCCTTTACTCTGTCTACATCTGCAAAGCTCCAAACGCCTGTTCCACCTGCTGAGGTCATGAAGTGGTGCTTTTCAAGTGAAACGCTCCTTTTACCTTTAGTTCAGTAAAGATGGAAAATTCCAGGCCTGAAATGATCCAAACGATTCTAGTGAAGATGTGTGGAGTTTAAAAACACAGAGGAGCACGTCCTGCATCACCAAATGATGACATCACAATGTTGAATAGAGTGTTTTCTGTTCCAAAGAAGAGCTTAGCCTAAATATGCATTTGTGCGCTAAACGTGTGTGAAACTCCACACTCCAGGAGATGAGGAAACTCCATTAGAAGCAGAAAATCTTGTCATTTGCAGCTTTAATGCAGCTCACAGCTCTAAGGTTTTCTATTGTGTGACTATGTTGAGCTGAGCCTGAGAATGATGAATACACCACATTCACCTCAGCATCAGGCACTGGCTCTGTTACGGGCCTTAGCCCTTGGGGGTGTGTTTTTGATGTGCTCCTGTTGCCCTCTATTTGTGTGGTGAGTGCTAGGCATCTGGGCCGTGAGCCCTGGACCCGGATGCGCAGGAGAGCACCGCTGGATGGGGCTGGGATGCTGCTGCCACTGCTGCCGGATTGGCCAGACGCCTACCGCCCCCACCAATCCGCGGAGGCCACCTGTGGGGGCAGGACATAAAAGCCGCAGTTCGCTACCTGTTCGGGGCAGCTCAACTCACTTTGTTGCAGCGTGCCACTTTTGTTTTGCTTGTGACTCTGTTGTGTCTTTGTGGTTAAAAAACTAGTTGAAATTATTGTTGAGACATGGTAAATTAGTACACCATTAGTTGGACTCTTTGTTTTGGGTGTACTTAGCCAGGGTTCTTGATTTAGTAATTCCCTTTTATTTTAATCCATTTGTTTGTTTGTTTTTCCATTACCCTTCCTTGTTTTTTTGGGTCAATTGTTCATTTCCTCACTGTAAATAAATTGCACTTTTTCTTAGTCAAACCTCTCAACATTTTTTTTTTGTGCGTTCCCTTTCCCCTAGCAAGGGGACGTAACAGGCTCATACAGCACATGGGGCATGTTTGAGATCTGCGCCAGTATGGGGCAGATCTCAAACATGAGATTTGAATGGACAGATCTCATGTTTATGATGAGAATAAAATACATTTAAGTCACTTGGATTCTTAGTAAAATCCTGTTTTCCTGTTTGCTGAAAGTGTCTTTGTGTCCACAGTAAAGTGGTCCATACCTGAGAGTGTCCAGTGTGCAGTGGGGCTCCTCCTGTAGAGCACACAGGAGCTTTACTCCTGTGTCTCCTGGATGGTTGTAGCTGAGGTCCAGTTCTATCAGATGGGAGGGGTTGGACCTCAGAGCTGAGGCCAGAGAAGCACAGCCTTCCTCTGAGAGCAGACACCCTGACAGTCTGAGGACACAGATTATTGGAATCAGGAACATTCATGAGGAACATTCAACCCAAATGAGACAAACAACAAGTCCCAGATCTTTATGGGACTTTATCAAATGTTCTTTTCCAATGCAAATACCAACAGCTTCTGTAATAATAGTGAAGAATATGAACCCCTCTGACCTGAGCTGTTCCAGTTTACACTGAGGACTCTTCAGTCCAACACACAACATCTTCAGCCCTGAGTCCTTCAGGTCGTTGAGACTGAGGTCCAGGACTGTCAGACTAGAAGACTGGGAGCTGAGGACTGAGGACAGAGCTTCACAGCTTCTCTCTGACAGGTCACAGCCGCTCAGTCTGGAGGAGGAGACAGGAGCTCATGAGAGAAGAACTCAGAACACAACTGACAAGTTCAGATACATCCTTTCACTGCCAATTCAACCATCAGGCTTTAAAGAACAAATCTATTTGAGTTCATGAAAACAACAGCAGGATTATTTCTCCTGTAGGATGGAGTTGTCTTTAAACCTGGACGGTCAGAGTTTAGTTTCATGAAAAACAGTTTGTTTGTCCATTTAAAGAATAGGCCTAATACATTATGAATATAAAAGTCCTTGGGACACAGTGGAAATGTTCTCATTGGGTCATGGACAGAAGGAGGAGATCAGATGCTCTTCTCGTGCCGTTTGTTTTTGTCTCTACTGTTTTGACATTGTTTGCCTCCCTTTGTCCCTTCTGTGTGTCTCCTCCACACTCCTGTTTCTTCAGCTGCACTCGGAGAATGGAACGCAACTTCCAACGGGGAATCAGAGTTATGAGTTTAATGGAAATGGGACTGGTAAGAAAATAAAGTGTTACAAAACATGATCACATCTTAAATCTTGAGCCTGTGACAGCGATGAAACAGCAGAACCATTCAAGTGAAAAGGAATCACAGATTCAAACATGGGTTGGACAGAGGCTTTCCTCAACAGGAAGTGAAGTGTAACGTGAGGAGGCCGGGAGGTCGACTACGACAACGCCAAGTCATGTGTAATTACAATGAACAGCATCAGAAGGCTGGTTCTTACAGGAGCCCGAGGACTGAAGTTTGAAACAAAACTGTGGTGATTTGTATTAAATAAACCAACAACAGTCACAGACACTTAGGGTTTGGATTATTGGCCGACGCTGGAAGACACTTTCACCGCGCTCTCCGGGTGTTCGGATCTTTGAACATTTTAGCCGTCCGAATGGGCTAGCGACAGGCAGCACACATGTTATGACTCGTGTTTGTCTTTTTATTACTTCTATTTACAGATGACCACAGGTCATAAACCTGAAAACCAAAGAAATAACCAACATTACAAATATATTCATTGAAAATATGATGCAACAATAATAAATCAAACATTAAACCAATATAAATTAACTTCTACTAACTAGAAGCATCAGTCATATAAACTGCTGTACAGTCTTATGCAGCAGTCACAAGTTGGCTGCACAGACTCCATCTCCCATCATGCACAGCGATTAACGCGCCTGCACAGAGCATCAGTCAATACAACGCCCAAAATCAGTGCCCCACAAACGCAACTTCTCTGTCTCCCACCACACACCCCAACAAAATACTTGAAATAAATGATCAAATATTTAAATTCTATCCCAATATTTAGAACCAGCTTTTCTTTATCCATCAATTTGACCACCTTAATTTAACAAGTGACCCAAAAGGACCCAACACCGGGTCTCAGTGGTTTTTGGTCGTAGGTTTAAAATCCAGGTTTGATCAAGTAGAAATGGAACATGCACTTTGAGACGGCAGGACAGTGAGGGACGCACAGTTTGTTACTAGTTTAAAAAAGATTTTTTTAACTAAATATTGAATCAGTTTCATCCGTTCAGCCGGTGTGGGAGGGTTTGGAGGCCACAGGTCCAGGGTGGTGCATTAGTTACAGTAAAAAACAAACTTAGACTGGAGTTAGCACTGCTGCAAAAACAACATGAACAAACACAATGACTTTAAATTCAGTTATTCTTGAATATTGAAAAGGGCAGAAATACAATCAGTAATACACCAAGAGCCGTCATTTGTATAAACTGAGGAGGAAATCTTTTGGAACTGGAGAAAAAAAACATTAAATTATTAGAGCTCAGATTGAAACAATGAGAGAAACTCTTGAATGATACAAGAAACTGACGGTTCAGGCTCAAAGAAAGTCACGTTTCCACACATTTAAGTTAATATTATTATTCTCCATTGCACATGTCTTATCGTAACTCAAATGACGATGTTCAAATGTGTATATTTCAGGAATCTTACAGTCCCTCGGTTAAAGAGATGGATAAGGAAGCTGTGGAAACAGACCTGCATGAAAGAGAAACACAATCAGCCATTAAAGCTCTGGCCTCAGGCACGGCCCAGGACGGCTCCTGCAAACAGTTTTACAGGTGCTTTCAGAACCTCCCGTCTCCATTTCTTTCATTTGATATAAAGAGATTATCGCCCTCCAGAGAATGACGTCAGATATTATTCCCCGCTCCCCAAAGCAGGAAAACCCTGCCATGTTCTATTGTTGTGTTCCTCATCACGTCAGGATTCTTTGCTCCAAATGTGTCGACTCTGTGACACTGTGACTAGAGCCGCACTTTACACACACATCATTTCACACAAGGAGGCTCCACAAAAGGGCTTTGGGTCCTGAGACCGACCGGAGCTGAAACACAAGACCCTGAAGTGGTAAAGTCCTGAGGTGTGAGTCCTGAAACATCAGAGTGAGAAAAGGTAAGGTAAGGTTTTATTTATATAGCGCTTTACACAGACACATGTCACCAAAGTGCTTTACACAGCATTTT
Organism: Odontamblyopus rebecca; assembly: GCA_030686955.1. Classification (NCBI taxonomy): domain Eukaryota; kingdom Metazoa; phylum Chordata; class Actinopteri; order Gobiiformes; family Gobiidae; genus Odontamblyopus; species Odontamblyopus rebecca. Next base: position 3,306,497 of record CM060665.1, read on the forward strand.
TCAGAGTATTGTTCATTCACTCCAGACCCGGTGGTGGTAAGCTACTGTTATAGCCACAGTTGCCCTGGGGCAGACTGACGGAGGCGCGGCTGCCAAGCCAAGCGGCGCCAACGGTCCCTCCGACCACCACCAACACTCACTCACACAACTTTTACACCTACAGTGCATGTTTTGGGTTGATGGGGGAAACCGGAGTGCCCGGAGGAAACCCATCCAGACACGGGGAGAACATGCAAACTCCACACAGAAAGGCCCGGGCAACTCGGGGATCGAACCCGCAACCTTCTTGCTGTGAGGCATGAGTGCTAGCCACTCAGCCTCGTGCCGCCTGTTCCACCTGCTGAGGTCATGAAGTGGTGCTTTTCAAGTGAAACGCTCCTTTTACCTTTAGTTCAGTAAAGATGGAAAATTCCAGGCCTGAAATGATCCAAACGATTCTAGTGAAGATGTGTGGAGTTTAAAAACACAGAGGAGCACTTCCTGCATCACCAAATGATGACATCATAATGTTGAATAGAGTGTTTTCTGTTCCAAAGAAGAGCTTAGCCTAAATATGCATTTGTGCGCTAAACGTGTGTGAAACTCCACACTCCAGGAGATGAGGAAACTCCATTAGAACCAGAAAATCTTGTCATTTGCAGCTTTAATGCAGCTCACAGCTCTAAGGTTTTCTATTGTGTGACTACGTTGAGCTGAGCCTGAGAATGATGAATACACCACATTCACCTCAGCATCAGGCACTGGCTCATACAGCACATGGGGCATGAAGGACGGAGCATCTCAAGGCGTTTTGGTGCTGAATGGACAGTTCTCATGTTTGTGATGAGACTAAAAGACATTTTAGTCACTTGGATTCTTAGTAAAATCCTGTTTGTTGAAAGTGTCTTTGTGTCCACAGTAAAGTGGTCCATACCTGAGAGTGTCCAGTGTGCAGTGGGGCTCCTCCTGTAGAGCACACAGGAGCTTTACTCCTGTGTCTCCTGGATGGTTGTAGCTGAGGTCCAGTTCTATCAGATGGGAGTTGGACCTCAGAGCTGAGGCCAGAGAAGCACAGCCTTCCTCTGAGAGCAGACACCCTGACAGTCTGAGGACACAGATTATTGGAATCAGGAACATTCATGAGGAACATTCAACCCAAATGAGACAAACAACAAGTCCCAGATCTTTATGGGACTTTATCAAATGTTCTTTTCCAATGCAAATACCAACAGCTTCTGTAATAATAGTGAAGAATATGAACCCCTCTGACCTGAGCTGTTCCAGTTTACACTGAGGACTCTTCAGTCCAACACACAACATCTTCAGCCCTGAGTCCTTCAGGTGGTTGTGACTGAGGTCCAGGACTGTCAGACTAGAGGACTGGGAGCTGAGGACTGAGGACAGAGCTTCACAGCTTCTCTCTGACAGGTCACAGCCGCTCAGTCTGGAGAGAAAACATTGTTTATGCAGAAGGTGAATCAACCCGTCCTCTGTTAAACAAAGGTTACTCACAGAGCTTTGTTGGAGGCCTTGACCACTGGCAGCAGCCTCAGGAGAACCTCCTCTGAAGCACAGTATTTCTTCAGCTCAAACTGCTCCAGATCTTCTTCTGATGACAGTAAGATGAAGGCCAGAGCTGACCACTGAGCAGGAGACAGTCCACCTCCAGACAGACGTCCTGATCTCAGGACCTGTTGGACCTGCTCCACCAGAGAACGATCATTCAGTTCATTCAGACAGTGGAGCAGGTTGAGGCTCCTCTCTGCAGACACATCCTTACTCAGCTTCTTCTTGATGTACTCAGCTGTTTCCTGTTTGGTCTGGGAGCTACTTCCTGTCTGTGTCAGCAGACCTTGTAGAAGGCTCTGATTGGTCGATAGTGAAAGACCCAGGAGGAAGCGGAGGAGCAGGTCCAGGTGTCCGTTTGGACTCTGTAAGGCCTGGTCCACAGCCGTCTGGTGAAGATGCTTTAGTTTTCTTTTCAAACTGAACTTTGTACACTTCTGATGTTTGTTTGTCTGAGAGCAGGTTGATCCCAGTGTTGATGAAAGTCAGATGGACATGAAGAGCAGCCAGAAACTCCTGCACACTCAGATGGATGAAGCAGTAGACCTTGTCCTGGTACAGGCCTGGCTCCTCTCTAAAGACCTGTGTGAACACTCCGGAGTAAACTGAGGCTGCTGCAGCGTCCAGCCCACACTCGCTCAGGTCACTCTCGTAGAAGATCAGGTTTCCTTTCTGCAGCTGCCCAAAGGCCAGTTTTCCCAGAGACTTCACCATCTTCCTGGTCTCTGGACTCCAGTGTGGGTCTGTCTCAGATCCTTCTTCATACTTGATGTTCCGGACTTTGGCCTGAACCACCAGGAAGTGGATGTACATCTGAGTCAGGGTCTTGGGCAGCTCTCCTCTCACGCTGCATCTCAACACGTGCTCCAGGACTGCGGCAGCGATCCAGCAGAAGATCGGCAGATAGCACATGATGTGGAGGCTTCTGGACGTCTTGATGTGAGAGATGATTGTGTCGGCCTGGTCTCTGAACCTCTTCCTGAAGTACTGCTCCTTCTGCGGGTCGGTGAACCCTCTGACCTCTGTCACCATGGAGACGCACTCAGCAGGGATCTGATTGGCTGCGGCGGGTCGTGTGGTTATCCAGAGGCGAGCGGAGGGAAGCAGCCTCCCCCTGATGAGGTTCACCAGCAGCACGTGCACTGAGGCCGACTCTGTGGGGTCGCTCAGGACCTCGGTTTTGGTGAAGTCCAGAGGAAGTCTGCACTCGTCCAGACCGTCAAAGATGAAGAGCACCTGGAGGTGTTTAAAGCTGCAGAGATCTGCTCGTGTTTGACTAAAGAAGTGACGAACAAGTGTCACCAAGCTGAAGCTTGTGTCCTTCCAGCACATTGAGCGCTCTGAAAGTGAACGGGAACAGCAGCTGTATGTCCTGGTTGGCTTCACCTTTAGCCCAGTCCAGACTGAACTTCTGAGTGAGCACTGTTTTCCCGATGCCAGCCACTCCCTTTGTCAGCACTGTTCTGATGGCTCCATGTGTGTGAGCTGTGCCTTTAAACATGTCTTCACATGTGATGACCGTCTCTGCTGGGCCTGGAGTCCTGGAGGCTGTTTCCATGTGTCTGACCTCATGTTCCTGGTTGACCTCTGAAGACCCTCCCTCTGTGATGTAGAGCTCTGTGTAGATCTCATTCAGAAGGGTGGAGTTTCCTGCTTTAGCGATGCCCTCAAACACACACTCAAACTTCTGTTGCAGGTCAGACTTCAGTTTACGCTGACAAACTCCAGAATTACTCCCTGAATGAAGACACAGACACAGACCTGAGTCTCAGAGAAGATAAAATGACTGTGAGCACCTTGTTAAATGTGTTAAATGGTCCTACAGCTCCACAGACGCTCAGCCAGCTCCTTCTGCTTCATCCTCCTCAGGAAGTTCAGTGTGATCTTCAGAACAGCCTCACTGCAGCTCCTCTGCTCTTCATCCTCATCCTCCACAGGATCTAAGCCTTCTGGGTCATCTGTACTCAGAACCTTGTGGAGCTTCTTCAGCTCCTTCTGGACCAAAGTGAAGATGTGCTCCTCCAGAAGCTGAGCAGACACATTATAAACAGCACAAATGCCCTCAGTGTCAGATCTGTGTGAAACAAGCTCTCGTTCATCTGAACATTAGTGGATGTTCAGATGAACATTACTGAATGACAGACCTTAAATATGGAGTCCAGCTGTGTCTGATGGTGCTGACCACTGGAGACCTGTGGACCCAGCTGCTCCCCTCTGTGACAGAGACACATTAAACACTCAGGTTCATTTCAACTGTTTTATTCAACACTCGAGGAAACTCATGGCTCTGTGGTAAAATGCTGTGGCTCTCCCATAGACCGGTCACTCCTGAGGGACTCACAGGTGTGACCGTCTGTGGGAGACTCTGTGCTGGAGTCTGGTGGATTTAACTAACAGGAAAATACATTTGGACTTTAACTTTAAATGAGAAATCAGAGCACTGTTTTGGACAAATCTCACACCAATGTTTTTTGTACATAGTTTTACTCTGAACTTTCAGTTAAACAGAATTTGTGAAATGCTAAATAACTCGTATACCAGATCTAATTCCCCATTTAGTTCTAATGTCCTGCACCATAACACACAGCGTCACTCACAGCTCTCTCCTGAAGGTCGTTGGTTCAGCCTTAGACATGTGACTCCTGAGGGACTCACAGCTGGGACCAGGTTCAGACGGAGGACGTTTCTGGTGGATCCTGAGACACAGAAGAAAACACACTTCAGTCACAGTAAAACACGTGGGACTGTTCTGACTCAGATACTTCAGGAGGTTCTACAAAGTGTTCATGAGGCCTTCACCCCACACACCTCTGACAGGGCCCTGCGCCTGTCACTTGGCACAGACAGAAGGCTTCAGTCTGTGATTCAGACCAAGACAAACTCTACATACTTTAACCTTTATCAGGACACATGTTATCTGGCATTCATCTGGTATTTATACTATATTCATTATGTATTTATTCTGTATTTATCCTGATATCCTGTTGCTGAGGAAACCGCGGACGCCGCAGTTACCTGCGTACGACCGGTACCTGTGTACGACCGGTTATCTGTGTACGCTGCAGTTACCTGTGTACTCTTCGGTTACCTGTGTACTCTGCGGTTACCTGTGTACGCTACGGTTACCTGTGTACGCTGCGGTTACCTGTGTACGCTGCGGTTACCTGTGTACGCTACGGTTACCTGTGTATGCTATGGTTACCTGTGTACGCTGCGGTTACCTGTGTATACTGCGGTTACCTGTGTACGCTGCGGTTACCTGTGTACACTACAGTTACCTGTGTACGCTATGGTTACCTGTGTACGCTACAGTTATCTGTGTACGCTGCGGTTACCTGTGTACGCTGCGGTTACCTGTGTACGCTACGGTTACCTGTGTACGCTATGGTTACCTGTGTACGCTGCGGTTACCTGTGTACGCTACGGTTACCTGTGTACGCTGCAGTTACCTGTGTACACTACAGTTACCTGTGTACGTTGCTGTTACCTGTGCACGCTACCGTTACCTGTGTGCACGCTATGGTTACCTGTGCACGCTGCGGTTACCTGTATGCGCTATGGTTACCTGTGTACTCTGCGGTTACCTGTGCACGCTGCGGTTACCTGTGTACACTACGGTTACCTGTGTGCGCTGCGGTTACCTGTGTGCACGCTGCGGTTACCTGTGTGCACGCTGCGGTTACCTGTGCACGCTACAGTTACCTGTATGCACGCTGCGGTTACCTGTGTACTCTGAGGTTACCTGTGTACGCTGCGGTTACCTGTGTACTCTGAGGTTACCTGTGTACACTACGGTTACCTGTATGCGCTGTGGTTACCTGTGTACTCTGTGGTTACCTGTGTACTCTGTGGTTACCTGTGCACGCTGCGGTTACCTGTGTATACTGCGGTTACCTGTGTACGCTGCGGTTACCTGTGTACACTACGGTTACCTGTGTACGCTGTGGTTACCTGTGTACTCTGTGGTTACCTGTGTACTCTGTGGTTACCTGTATGCGCTGCGGTTACCTGTGTACGCTATGGTTACCTGTGTACGCTACAGTTATCTGTGTACGCTATGGTTACCTGTGTACTCTGCGGTTACCTGTGTACTCTGCGGTTACCTGTGTACGCTATGGTTACCTGTGTACGCTGCGGTTACCTGTGTACACTGCGGTTACCTGTGTATGCTACAGTTACCTGTGTACGCTATGGTTACCTGTGTACGCTACGGTTACCTGTGTGCGCTGCAGTTACCTGTGTACGCTGCAGTTACCTGTGTACGCTACGGTTACCTGTGTACGCTACGGTTGCCTGTGTACACCGTGGTTACCTGTGTACACTGCAGTTACCTGTGTACAGTGCGGTTACCTGTGTACGCTACAGTTACCTGTGTACGCTGCGGTTACCTGTGTATGCTACAGTTACCTGTGTACACTGCGGTTACCTGTGTATGCGCTGCGGTTACCTGCACGCTGCGGTTACCTGTGTACGCTACAGTTACCTGTGTACGCTACGGTTACCTGTGTCTGAGTTTATGACACTACAAACTTTTACAGGTGGGATTTATGAATGTATCTCCACTCATATGAGGTCAGTTTTCATCAAATAAAAAATGGTGTAGAGTTTGAGACATGAAGAACTGTGTTATGATCATCCTCTCCACAGAAGCTCATCTGCCTTCGTAACAAACTTAATAAATGTAGATGCATTTTGTGACCAAAGGAGCAGTGTGTGGCCTCGCTGAGAGAGCGCAGGAGCCAGGAGAGGAAAGGGGGAGTTTAGACGCACAGGGCTGGAACAGCACCGCTGTGTCCATGGAAGTATCATAAGATCTTCTGACATCCATGATTGTATCTGATCAGATGAGCCAAGACTGTGGCCAACACTAAGAAAAGTGTCCCACTCAACGCTGTCGACTCAGAGTCAAAACCCCGACATTTTGGGATCATTTAGAAATTCCTCCTGGACGTTTTTTAGGTTCCAAAAGGACGACATGTCTGGGAAAAAAGATGACATCTGCTCACCCTTTCCTACAAATGTTTTGGATCGATGGTGAAAAGGTTAAAACAAAATCTGAGTCCCTCAAACTGTGGACATTATTATTTATACGACTGCTTCAGCCAAAACATGGAGTTTTAAGTCTGGGGAAGCAACGTCTCATCTAGATCTAATTCCCCATTTAGTTCTAATGTCCTGCACCATAACACACAGCGTCACTCACAGCTTTCTCCTGAATTTCAGTGGTTCCTCCTTAGACATGTGACTCCTGAGGGACTCACAGCTGGGACCAGGTTCAGACGGAGGACGTTTCTGGTGGATCCTGAGACACAGAATAAAACACACTTCAGTCACAGTAAAACACGTGGGACTGTTCTGACTCAGATACTTCAGGAGGTTCTACAAAGTGTTCATGAGGCCTTCACCCCAGACAGCTTCAGTGCGGCAGATTCAACACCAAACATCCAGTTTATATCGTTTTAAAGTTTTCATTCTGGAGCAAAGAACAGACTTCTGTGTGTCATTGTGATTTTAATGTGATTCTCTGTGAACTGTGGACCCTCCTGGACGTGTTTTTAGCTTCATTCAAACCACGTCACCCACATTAGATCAGATGTTTGTGAACATAAAGTCCTGACGTTATGAGGAGTTGTGAGTCGGACTTACTGTGGACCATCTTCTCTTTTAAACTTAAACCCTCGTTTCATAGAGTCATGACTCTTGAGTGACTTGGCGCTGGTCCCAGGAGCAGGTCTGTGGACACAGATGGAGCAGTGGCTTTAGTCTGAGCTCTGACATGGAGAACAGTGGTGGAGTTAGAGATGGTCCCGTACCTCTGAGCTTTGGGGGGTGAGTGGTTTTAGAGGGAGGGGCTCCGTCCTCTCTGTGCTCTCTCTGATCCATGCTCTGTTCATTTGCTTCAAAAGGAAAAACACACAAAACATTCAACAACACCAACGTTTAAACACGTCACAAATGTTCCTCTGCTAAACACAGTCACATTATTATGTTTGGAAACGGACTCGTTTGGTCCGGATCACAGTTTGCTCGTTTTTATTCACACCTGAAATAAAGTCCGGACTTTCAGGGGAATCAAACTCTCGTTAACTCTAGTTAATAGTGCAGCTTTAACACAGAAGAGTTCAACACTGGTTTACAAGAACGACGTGTAAAATATCGTTTACAAAGAACAACGTGTAAAAGTATTTGCTGAATGAACTGAATCCACATTTCTGTTCTCCTTTGGGTTCGTCCTTGCTGCGTCCTTATTGTGTGACAGAATCCAGTCTGACGGGTTCTGTGTGTTTGTGAACTGAGACGGACGTGTGTGTGTATAGTGTGTGTGTGTGTGTGTGTAGTGTGTGTATATTGTTTGTGTGTGTGTATAGTGTGTGTATAATGTGTGTGTGTATAGTGTGTGTGAGAGTGTGTGTGTGAGTGTGTATAGTCTGTGTGTGTGTGTATAATGTGTGTGTGTGTATAATGTGTGTATAGTGTGTATAATGTGTGTATAGTGTGTGTGTGTGTATAGTGTGTGTATAGTGTGTGTATATTGTTTGTGTGTCTGTATAGTGTGTGTGTGTCTGTGTGTATAGTGTGTGTGTATAGTGTGTGTATAGTGTATAGTGTATAGTGTGTCGTCTTGGTCTCAAGCCAGGCAGAGTCTGGACCCCTTAAGATCACTGCATAATCAGGCCCTGAAAATCCTTAATAAAAAGTCTAGGCGCTACCACCACATAATATTTTAGATAAATACAAAATTCTTAGTTTTGATAACTTTAAGTATGATTAAGTATTCTGATATCCGCCTGGTACATAAAATCCTCCATGATGCTGCTCCACCCCCTTAAAAACATTTGTACAGCCGTGCTCACAGATAACAACCAGAGCCCTAAGGTCTGTCTCCAGGGGGACTGCTATGTTCCAAAAAGAAACTCTGCTTTTGCCCAATCAGCCTTCTCCTATAAAGCAATCAAAGAATGGAACAGGCTTCCATACTATCTAAAGAACATGGCCGACTTTCAATCCTTTTCGAGGGCCATCAAAGACTGGCTCTTGGAGCACCAGTCATGCACACACTAAAATACTAAACGGGTATAGTGCCATCAGATGATACCCTCCTGGGGACCATCTGATGGCTACCAGATTACTAGATCTGCGTCCTTCTTGTGAGTGGGCTTGCCTCTCCACAAACCTGACTCTCATTTGTCCTGAAGGAGGCGCTCCTCCTCCTGCCTCCTCCACAAATGCACAGTGACTCTAATGATGCATCTGAAGGGGAAATGCTGCAGAACAAAAGCTGCTGCGACACGTCCCACATGTGCACAGAAGCTGCTTATGTTTGAATGTGTTTTTCTCCACAGTTTGAGGAAATAAGACACAGGAATAACAGCCACACCTTTGGACTGGAGCAGCACATCACCAGACCAACGCCTCACACTGCACACCAGAAAAAATCATTTGAGACGTTTCAGCAGCTCCTGTGTTTATCTCCATTTAAACGTCTTTAATCCAAACGCACAGATTTGATTTCATTTAGACAAAAGTGCAGAAAAGTCTCCCCAAAGTCACGAGGAACTAGTAATGAGGCACTACAGAGTTTTTCAGAGTAACTTCCCCAACACGACTCACAACGTCACAGTGAAGAGTTCACCTCCTGAAACAAACACGACCATGTTTGAACGACTAAAAGCAGCTCTTGGTTTCGTCATTAAGGCTCAGACAGAAACTGGAGCAAACCTGAAGGAAAATCCTGCTTTTCTAACTAAACAGAAACAGTCCAAACACAGTGTAGAAAGAATAAAGTCGTACCGTGTGTGAAACAGCAGAACGAGCGCAGAGGAAACGCGTCTGGACACGAGCAAATGTCGAGCTTTTCAATCTTCTGTTTTTCTCTTCTACAGATACTGAGTTTGTACTTTGGAACTGATAAGAGTCTAATAAAGTATAGAGTGTGTGTGTGTGTCTGTGTGTGTGTGTGTGTCTGTGTGTGTGTAAAGTGTGTGTGTGTTTGTCTTTAGCCCATGGTGGGGACCAGCACAGTCATTCGTGAAGTGACCATTAAATTCATTGCACAGAAGACCACAGGGAGGCGCTGTCAACGTTTCAGGGGTGACCCCACAATGCACAAAAACCGGAAAAGTGTGCTTAAGTGTGCTTAGATGAAGTTTACTCAGTATCGCCCCCCTGCTGGTCGGACGCGGTACTGCAGGAACACACACTTTACACACAGTTGGACAAACACGAGACGGATTTAAAAGCTTTTATTGACAATTACACTGAGTTCATGCAGCAAGTCGATATTTGCAGTGTTGACTCTTCTTTTTCCAGACCTCTGCACTTCTCCCTGCAGCTTCACTCAACTTCTGGACCAAATCCTGACTGACGGCTCCATTCTGGCATAATCAAGGCTTTGAGTTTGTCAGAATTTGTGAGTTTTTGTTTGTCCACCGCCTCTTGAGGACTGACCACAAGTTCTCAGTGGGATTAAGATCTGGGGAGTTTCCTGGACCTAAAATCTTTATGTTTTGTTCCTGAGCCGTTGAGTTATTCCGTTTGCTTTATGGAAAGGTCCATCTGCTGGAAAAAGCTTTGTTCATCACCAAACTGCTCTTGGACGGTTGGGGGAAGTTGCTCTCGGAGGACGTTCTGGTACCAAAATGAATATTTGTGTCATTCTCCAAACCTTTGGCCACGACTGTAGAGAGTTATGAAAGACAGTCTGTCACAGCAGGAATCTCCTAGTTTCCTGTTTCAGTTAGTCGTAAATAAAGATATTTATGGCACAGACTCATCTGTTCAGCTTCACTTTGTGGAGGGTGGAGGGAAATGTGGGACTGTTCTTTTTTCAGTCACTTAAAGCGCTTTGTGCTGCATTTTTGTATGAAAAGTGCTCTATAAATAAAGTTTGATTGGTTGAAGAAAAACGCTTTATTCACTACAAAAAAAACCTATCAATACGAAAAAAATACCAATTTTGAGGTAAAATGTGCTATTTTAAGTGAAATTTTCTGCCAGTGCAGTAAGAAATTTTCACTTACCAAATTTTCTTAAAACAAGACGAAATACAAATCTTGTTCTAAGCAGAAAACACGAGTTTCAAGTATTTTTCAAGATTTTTCCCCTTATTGGTTTGAGGAGGAAGTTAAAGAGGCTTAACCTGGACTGAGTTAATATAAAAAGTGCTTAGAATAAGTTGTAATATCCAGATAAGATAAATCAGGATGGAATATCTTGAAACAAGCAAAAAAATCTCATCTTATTGAGTAAAAAAATCTTAAAATTGGTCTTTTAAGGTGAATCTGCTTAATTCAAGTCAGTTTAACTTTGCTAGAAAATCCTTTTTTGTCATGTTTTTGTGACTCCAGCCTCCAGGAAACTTTCATCAGCACCGAAACCGGGGAAAACTCGGCTCAGACGCTGTCGGGAGGTAAGTCAGTGCTGACGCGACTCTATTTGATTTATTTATTTATTTATTGCTCATGCATCAACTCAAAGAGAACAACAAAAAAAAAAAAAAAACAAAAAACAGTCCATATTCCAGCCACTACTCGCCTCGTCTTTGCTGCATGAACAAAAGGAACAGGAAGAAGATAAATCTGATAAACCTGCTCCTTTCACAGATCCAAAAAATTAAACATTTCTTTAATAATGAACCTCCACTGCAAAACCAACACAAGTCACCTGAGCCACATGTAAATATATGACATTATCTTTCTTCACTCTCCTCAGTTACGTCGTCCATCATTATTTTATCCTTATACAGACTCTGCTGACGGAGACGTGCAGATTCATGTGAAAAAACACAAACTATCACTTTAACGCTGCTGAGTGTGTTTGTTTTGGAGCAGAATTTGAAAATGGAATCTCACAAACCAAATGTATTGTGCGTTTTCAAATCCGTTAATGTGAAAGGGGAAAGGCGGAGGTTCTGGGTCCCTGTACTTTTTCCTTCATTCATTATTCTATTTTGGGAGCGGCACGAGAAATGAAAAAGGACTCGATGATTTTTTATGATTGAAAGTAACTTGTGAAATGGAATCCAGCGCCATGTTTTGACTTTTTTTTTGTTCTTGAAAATGAATTATTGAACCGTATAAAAGGGAAAAAGCAATTTGTAAAAATGGCGTTCTGAATTGTGTTTTAGTTTGTTTGCAGTTTAGGTTTGGTGTGGCCTGGAAGTCGATCGCCTACCTGTAAGATTTAGGGCGGGTTAGGCGCAGTTTGTAGGCTGTAGGCTCATCCGCGACATGGCGTCTTTGGAGGCACATTATAGCCGCATAGGCCGCAGCCTCCTGAAGCCGCATAGGCCGCAGCCTCCTGAAGCCGCATAGGCCGCAGCCTCCTGAAGCCGCATAGGCCGCAGCCTCCTGAAGCCGCACAGGCCGCAGCATCCTGAAGCCGCACAGGCCGCAGCCGCCTGAAGCCGCATAGGCCGCAGCCTCCTGAAGCCGCACAGGCCGCAGCCTCCTGAAGCCGCACAGGCCGCAGCCTCCTGAAGCCGCACAGGCCGCAGCCTCCTGAAGCCGCATAGGTCGCAGCCTCCTGAGGCCCCATAGGCCGCAGCCTCCTGAAGCCGCATAGGCCGCAGCCTCCTGAAGCCGCATAGGCCGCAGCTTCCTGAAGCCGCATAGGCCGCAGCCTCCTGAAGCCGCATAGGCCGCAGCCTCCTGAAGCCGCATAGGCCGCAGCCTCCTGAAGCCGCATAGGCCGCAGTCTCCTGAAGCCGCATAGGCTGTAGTCTTCGAACACACCTCCGTGGACCGCAGTCGAAACGGGACAGGTCCAGCCCACGGAGCCGCGCCCGACGCCCAGCAACCGAGACACGCTGCTAATGCTAATGCTAATGCTAACAACACGCACCTGCAGATTACGCACAGGGGCCAGTAACAAATATTACGCACGGGTAATCAAACTGTCACATTTTGAGAACAAGTTATTCTAATAATTCTAATCCACATTTTATGGCTAAAATATTTCTGTTTCTCCAATACATCTAAAATAGACTAAATTACCTTAAAGTTTCAAAAACAGTGATGAGATATGCATGAAGTATTTTTAAATTGATAAGGAATTACATGTATACAGGGAATGCATTTAAGTCATTTTATAAAGACTCTCCTTTGAGGAAAAATGGTTTATTAAACAATCAAATAAACTTCTGGAATTACTTTGTCATAATATGAGTCAAACATTAAACCCATCACACACACACACACACACACACACATTCATAGGTTAATAATAAATAAATAAAACATGTCAGTGTTCTCCCATTGTGTAACTTTTTTTTGTACAGAAGCAGGTGCCAATCCAAAATGAACAAATTATCTGTGCCAAATATGATCAGATTGAATACTGCTTCACTGCAGGACAATAGTACATTCTTATAGTACATGTAATTATAGTTACTATTAAAAGACACATCAGATAACTGGGACATCTCACCGTGAATCAAATGTCACAGTGAAAAACGTTCAGATAAACTTATTCTGAACCTAAACTGCACAGAGACATCACTATTAGGACACATTCAGGACAGCAGCAGACAGCGGTGCAGGAAGCCAGATGCACCCAGAGGCCCCACAGGTCTTCTGCAGGTCGTGACTCTGCGGGTCGTGACTCTGCGGGTCGTGACTCTGCAGGTCGTGACTCTGCAGGTCGTGACTCTGCAGGTCGTGACTCTGCGGGTCGTGACTCTGCAGGTCGTGACTCTGCAGGCTGTGACTCTGCAGGTCGTGACTCTGCAGGTCGTGACTCTGCAGGTTGTGACTCTGCAGAAGTCCTCAGTGACTCTGGACATGGACAGTGGAGACATCTTGTATCTTCTGAAGGAGGAAGAGCAGAATGAACCTTACGTCTGATCGGTTCTGTTGGTTCAAAGTCCTGTCCTGCAGAGTGAAAACCTGTAATGACACATTAAGAAAACTACCAACTATTACAGGAAAATGAGGTCCACAGAGCAAAGTACATTCACATCCAAAGTGTGTTGTGTCCTCATCCAGGAAGCTGCAGATGAGAAAAGAAAATTCATATAAAACATTTCAAACAGTTTTCTCATTGTTATATTAAATGTGACTGGCCTAACAGACACAGGTGTCAGTATAATGTATTCCCAGAATGAAATGCATGTGTGGGAGGCTTATATTACGTGATTTACAAGTAAATATTATTATACTGCATGAAATAATGCCTGTTTTTACCTTACCTCCGAGCTCCCCCTGTCCGTGAAAACGTGGCGTTTCTTCCTCTTTAATCACTCCATGGTCTTTTCCCCTAACAGTAAAAAAAAAATTAGTGTTTGATGGAAATCTGTCCAAATATGAAAGTCTGAGCGGACTTGCTTAGCTGTAAATTACTAGCCAAACTTTTAGCTCAAAGCTCCAAAGTTCACGCAGTTAAAAACAAACTTTTTTGACAGTTTTGTGGCCATATTTTCAGTTTACCGTTGTGTCAGTGGTGATTTCCAATAGTTAAAAGTGTGCACTCACGTGTCTGCTTTTCGCTCCGTGAGGCTGCAGCTTTATGAATTGGGACACGGCTCTTATCTTCGCGTGAGTCAGACGCTGTAATGTACTTCCAGGTGAAACATACCATGAAATTCAAATAAGGAATAAATTAAATATTACAAATTAAAAACGATCAGAAACGTATCCATTTTTCTAATGCCACAATTTGACAACGGTAATACATTTTGAAAACAAAATAGAGCCCTATTTAAAAATGAGAGCCCAGTTTAAAAATTTATCAGAAATCTGTTAAAGAGGAACAGAGGAAATATTTTTCAAACTTGGTTTTGACAATAATCCTCGTATTTTATTTCAAACAATTGGGTCTGTTTTGAACCCATCCAAATCCACTATTTTAGATTCTTGTTCTGAAAAATGTGAACAGTTTTTATCTTATTTCACAGAGAAAGTTGCGTTGATTAGAGCCAACTTAAACTGTCCTTCTGCTGTTCCACGAATAAGCATGTCTTGCTCAGCTATTTTTTGTAAATTTGAGCCAGTGTCTTTGGAGTTTCTCTCTAAAATAGCTAATGAGCTTAAAGCTTCATCCAGTCCTATTGACCCCGTCCCTCCAAGGTTATTTAAGGAGGTATGGACAACAATTGGCTCGAGTGTATGTGAAATTATGAACAGCAGTCTTGTCTCTGGTGTTGTACCTTCATTTTTTAAAAAGGCTGTAATCGAACCTCTCCTTAAGAAACCAAGTTTGGACTCATCAAATGTTTCAAATTTTCGTCCAATCTCTAAGCTTCCTTTTTTGGCTAAAGTATTGGAAAAATGTGTTCTTTGTCAATTGCAGCGTTTTTTAAAAGCACACGGCATTTTAGAGTGTTTCCAGTCAGGATACAAAGCCCTGCATAGCACGGAGTCTGCACTTTTAAAGGTTTTTAATGACCTATTTTTTATGACTGATGGTGGTAGCTCTGCCATTTTAGTGCTTTTAGACCTGACTGCTGCTTTTGACACAGTCGACCATGCAACTCTTTTAAACCGCCTTGAAGACTGTGTGGGTGTCAGGGGGGCCGCCTTAAACTGGTTCAGGTCTTATCTTTCTGGGAGATCCTGCACTGTCAGGCTGGGGGACTCCACCTCATCTGCTGCTCCGTTGCACTGTGGAGTCCCCCAGGGGTCAATTCTTGGCCCTATTCTTTTTACCCTCTACCTGCTCCCACTCGGTGCAATTTTTAAAAAGCATGGCATTTTATATCATTTTTACGCCGATGACTGCCAAATTTATCTTCCGATTTCTAAGCACGCGAAAGGCCCCCTGACACCCTTGTTGAACTGCCTTGGTGACGTCAAGGCTTGGTTGGCCCAAAATTTTCTCTGTTTGAATGAAGGGAAAACTGAAATTGTGCTCTTTCGGCCACTGATCCCTCATTGGACTTGGGCCCCTTTAAAGATAATGTTCATCCCTTCGCCACCAACCTTGGCGTCACCATGGACAGGGATTTTAAACTCAGCAAGCAGATCAACACAGTCGTTAAATCAGGCTTTTATCATCTTCGCCTTTTATCCAAAGTCAAGCCGTTTTTAAGTTTTAAGCACTTTGAACAAGTCGTTCACGCTTTTATTTCTTCGTGTCTGGACGACTGTAATGCTCTTTACACTGGCATATCACAAAATGCTCTTTCACGCTTACAGTTAGTCCAGAACTCCGCGGCACAACTTTTAACAGGAATCAAAATATGTGAGCACATCACCCCAATTCTTGCGTCTTTGCACTGGCTTCCTGTTCATTTTAGAACTGATTTTAAAATGTTATTGTTTGTTTTTAAAGCTTTGAATGGACTGGCCCCGGATTACATCTCGGACCTCATCCAAATCTACACTCCGGCGCTCTGAGGTCTGAGGGCAGCTCCAGCTCGTGGTGCCTAAGATGAGGCTTAAATCCAGAGGGGACAGAGCTTTTTCTGTGGTTGGTCCTAAACTCTGGAACGCCCTGCCCCCCCCACGTCCGAGCAGCTCCACAGTGGAGTGTTTTAAGTCTCGTCTTAAGTCCCACTTTTATTCTCTGGCTTTTAACACCGCGTGAGTTGTGTGGTCCTCTGTGTCTTTTATTATATTTTAGGGTTTTTTATTATTTTATTGTTCTTAGAGTATTTATTTTTTATTAATTTTATTTTTTAGTGTTTTTATCTTTTATTGTTTTTATTATTTTATGGTATATTTATTTGTCTGCACTCTGGGAGGGCATTTGATTACTTGTTTATTTTAAACAGTTTCTGGAGTTATTTGTTTATTTTAAATGACGGTTTTGTGCAGCACTTTGAAAACACTTTCAGTTTATGAAATGTGCTGTATAAATAAAGTGGATTGGATTGGATTTGTTCCCATTAATAATGTTGCTGCTGCATTTTGAACAAGCTGAATGCTTTTTAGTAGCTTTTAGGGCAGGCTGCCAGCAGAGAGTTACAGTCTGATCTTGATGAAATAAATGCATGGACAAGCTTTTCTGCATCATTTTTGGATAAGATATTTCTAACTTTGGTGATGTTGTGGAGGTGGAAGATGCTGTTTTACAGACTTGGTTTATATGGGCTTTAAATGATAAGTCTTGGTCAAATATAACCCCCAGGTTCCTCACGGTGGAGCTCGAGGTCACACTGATGCCATCCAGGGAAACTATCTGATCTGATAGAGCCTCTCTCAGGTTTTTGGGGCCAAGTATAATAACCTCTGTTTTTTCAGGGTTTAGAAGGAGATAATTAACTGACACAAGCATTGAGCTTTTCCACATGTCACTGTGACCGGGTTTTATTGATAAGTACAACTGTGTGTCATCCGCATAACAGTGAAAGTTAATGCTGTGCTTTCTGATTACATTCCCTAGGGGCAGCATGTAGAGCATAAACAGAATGGGTCCAAGTACTGAGCCCTGCAGCACTCCGTAGTTCACATTAGTGCACTCTGAAGATTGACCATTTACATTGACAAACTGGTACCTGTCAGATAGATTTAAACCAGCACAAGGCCACTCCTCTAATCCCTACATCACATTCTGATCTTTGTAATAAGATGTTGTGGTCGATCGTGTCGAAGCTGCACTGAGGTCTAACTGAGGTCTCCAGGATTGAGAGCAGCCTATTGTCTGCAGCTGATAACAAATCATTTGTAACTGGAACTAATGCAGTTTCTGTGCTGTGATGGGGTCTGAATCCTGACTGGAAAATCTCAAATAGCTTGTTGTCCTGTAGGTGGCAACAAAGCTGTTTAGTTACGACTCTTTCGAGAACTTTTGCAACAAAAGGAAGGTTTGATATTGGTCTGTAGTTGGCCAGAAGGCCTGGGTCTAAACTGGGTTTTTCAGAAGTGGTTTAATCACTGCATATTTAAAGGACTGTGGGACGTAGCCTGTCTCTAGCGAGGTATTTACTATATTCAGTATAATATCATTAATTTTGGGAAAGTTTCTTTAAAAAGCTGAGTGGGTATTGGGTCTAGAAGACAAGTTGAAGTTTTGGAGGACATTACAACTGATGTGATCTTTGCTTGGTCTACTGTGGAGAAGCAGTCCAAACTTTTAGCTGGCTTTACAGAGGCCTCTAATTCCAAAGCTTTAACTTGATCAGGGCTGATTGTGGGAGCAATTTTATTTTATTTGTCTTGGATAATTGTGATTTTATTATTGAAAAATTTTAGAAAGTCATCACAATTTAGAGTAGCCGGAATACACGGTTCTACCGAGCTGTGGCTGGTGGTCAGTCTGGCTACAGTGCTGAACAAAAACCTGGGATTGTTCTGGTTTTCTTCTATTAGAGTTGAGTAATATCTGGTCTTAGCCTTACGTAGGCCCTTTTATAAATGAAGAGACTATTTTTCCAGGCATTCAGAGACTGCTCTGAGCTGGAGTGGCACCAGATCTTTTCTAATTTGTGGGCTGTTTGTTTAAGAAGACGAGTTTCAGAATTAAACCATGGTGAAACTCGATTTGGTTTAGTAACTTTTTGTTTTAGTGGAGCTACTTTGTCTAGAACTGTTTTTAATGAGAGCATTGCTCTGTCAACAAACTGATCGGTCACTGTGGGACTGGAGCTGTGGAAGCTGCTTCCTTCACACTCACTCAGCATAGAGCTGAATATTGGCTGAATTTTGTCCTTAAACTCTCCAAAGAGATGGGCCAAAGCGCGACACATCTGCACCGATGCCCCGCACGAGGAAAACAACAAAGTCCGATTCAAAACACACGGAGAATCCGCAACAAGGACTGTGGAGAACTACCTAACAGACACAGGTGTCAATATAATGTATTCCCAGAATGAAATGCATGTGTGGGAGGCTCATATTACGTGATTTACAAGTAAATATTATTATACTGCATGAAATAATGCGTGTTTTTACCTTACCTCCGAGCTGCCCCTGTCTGTGAAAACGTGGTGTTTCTTCCTCTTTAATCACTCCATGGTCTGTTCCCCTAACAGTAAAAAAAAAATTAGTGTTTGATGGAAATCTGTCCAAATATGAAAGTCTGAGCGGACTTGCTTAGCTGTAAATTACGAGCCAAACTTTTAGCTCAAAGCTCCAAAGTTCACGCAGTTAAAAACAAACTTTTTTGACAGTTTTGTGGGAGTTATGGCCGTATTTTAAGTTTACCGCTGTGTCAGTGATGATTTCCAATAGTTAAAAGTGTGCACTCACGTGTCTGCTTTTCGCTCCGTGAGGCTGCAGCTTTATGAATTGGGACACGGCTCTTATCTTCACGTGAGTCAGACGCTGTAATGAACTTCCAGGTGAAACATACCATGAAATTCAAATAAGGAATAAATAAAATATTACAAATTAAAAACGATCAGAAACGTATCAATTTTTCTAACGCCACAATTTGACAACGGTAATACATTTTGAAAACAAAATAGAGCCCTATTTAAAAATGAGAGCCCAGTTTAAAAATGTATCAGAAATCTGTTAAAGAGGAACAGAGGAAATATTTTTCAAACTTGGTTTTGACAATAATCCTCGTATTTTATTTCAAACAATTGGGTCTGTTTTGAACCCATCCAAATCCACTATTTTAGATTCTTGTTCTGAAAAATGTGAACAGTTTTTATCTTATTTCACAGAGAAAGTTGCGTTGATTAGAGCCAACTTAAACTGTCCTTCTGCTGTTCCAGAATAAGCATGTCTTGCTCAGCTATTTTTTGTAAATTTGAGCCAGTGTCTTTGGTGTTTCTCGAACCTCTCCTTAAGAAACCAAGTTTGGACTCATCAAATGTTTCAAATTTTCGTCCAATCTCTAAGCTTCCTTTTTTGGCTAAAGTATTGGAAAAATGTGTTCTTTGTCAATTGCAGCGTTTTTAAAAGCACATGGCATTTTAGAACGTTTCCAGTCAGGATACAAAGCCCTGCATAGCACGGAGTCTGCACTTTTAAAGGTTTTTAATGACCTATTTTTTATGACTGATGGTGGTAGCTCTGCCATTTTAGTGCTTTTAGACCTGACTCCACCTCGTCTGCTGCTCCGTTGCACTGTGAAGTCCCCAGGGGTCAATTCTTGGCCCTATTCTTTTACCCTCTACCTGCTCCCACTCGGTGCAATTTTTTAAAAAGCATGGCATTTTATATCATTTTACGCCGATGACTGAAAAATTTATCTTCCGATTTCTAAGCACGCGAAAGGCCCCTGACACCCTTGTTGAACTGCCTTGGTGACGTCAAGGTTTGGTTGGCCCAAAATTTTCTCTGTTTGAATGAAGGGGAAACTGAAATTGTGCTCTTTGGGCCACTGATCCCTCATTGGACTTGGGCCCCTTTAAAGATAATGTTCATCCCTTCGCCACCAACCTCGGCGTCACCATGGACAGGGATTTTAAACTCAGCAAGCAGATCAACACAGTCGTTAAATCAGGCTTTTATCATCTTCACCTTTTATCCAAAGTCAAGCCGTTTTTAAGTTTTAAGCACTTTGAACAAGTCGTTCACGCTTTTATTTCTTGGCGTCTGGACTACTGTAATGCTCTTTATACTGGCATATCACAAAATGCTCTTTCACGCTTACAGTTAGTCCAGAACTCCGCGGCACGACTTTTAACAGGAATCAAAAAACGTGAGCACATCACCCCAATTCTTGCGTCTTTGCACTGGCTTCCTGTTCATTTTAGAATTGATTTTAAAATGTTATTGTTTGTTTTTAAAGCTTTGAATGGACTGGCCCCGGATTACATCTCGGACCTCATCCAAATCTACACTCCGGCGCGCGCTCTGAGGTCTGAGGGCTCCAGCTCCAGCTCGTGGTGCCTAAGACCAGACTTAAATCCAGAGGGGACAGGGCTTTTTCTGTGGTTGGACCTAAACTGTGGAATGCCCTGTTCCCCCACGTCCGAGCAGCTCCCACAGTGGAGTGTTTTAAGTCTCGTCTTAAGACCCACTTTTATTCTCTGGCTTTTAACACCGCGTGAGTTGTGTGGTCCTCTGTGTCTTTTATTGTATTCTAGGGTTTTTTATTATTTTATTGTTCTTAGAGTATTTATTTTTTATTAATTTTATTTTTTTTAGTGTTTTTATCTTTTTTTGTTTTTATTATTTTATGGTATATTTATGTGCATGCACACTGGGAGGGCATGTGATTACTTGTTTATTTTAAACAGTTTCTGTGGTTATTTGTTTATTTTAAATGATGGTTTTGTGCAGCACTTTGAAAACGCTTTCAGTTTATGAAATGTGCTGTATAAATAAAGTGGATTGGATTTGTTCCCGTTAATAATGTTGCTGCTGCATTTTGAACAAGCTGAATGCTTTTAGTAGCTTTTAGGGCAGGCTGCCAGCAGAGAGTTACAGTCTGATCTTGATGAAATAAATGCATGGACAAGGTTTTCTGCATCATTTTTAGATAAGATATTTCTAACTTTGGTGATGTTGTGGAGGTGGAAGATGCTGTTTTACAGACTTGGTTTATATGGGCTTTAAATGATAAGTCTTGGTCAAATATAACCCCAGGTTCCTCACGGTGGAGCTCGAGGTCACACTGATGCCATCCAGGGAAACTATCTGATCTGATAGAGCCTCTCTCAGGTTTTTGGGGCCAAGTATAATAACCTCTGTTTTTTCAGGGTTTAGAAGGAGATAATTAACTGACACAAGCATTGAGCTTTTCCACATGTCACTGTGACCAGGTTTTATTGATAAGTACAACTGTGTGTCATCCGCATAATAGTGAAAGTTAATGCTGTGCTTTCTGATTACATTCCTAGGGGCAGCATGTAGAGCATAAACAGAATGGGTCCAAGTATTGAGCCCTGCAGCACTCCGTAGTTCACATTAGTGCACTCTGAAGATTGACCATTTACATTGACAAACTGGTACCTGTCAGATAGATTTAAACCATCACAAGGCCACTCCTCTAATCCCTACATCACATTCTGATCTTTGTAATAAGATGGTGTGGTCGATCGTGTCGAAGCTGCACTGAGGTCTAACTGAGGTCTCCAGGATTGAGAGCAGCCTATTGTCTGCAGCTGATAACAAATCATTTGTAACTGGAACTAATGCAGTTTCTGTGCTGTGATGGGGTCTGAATCCTGACTGGAAAATCTCAAATAGCTTGTTGTCCTGTAGGTGGCAACAAAGCTGTTTAGTTACAACTCTTTCTAGAACTTTTGCAACAAAAGGAAGGTTTGATATTGGTCTGTAGTTGGCCAGAAGGCCTGGGTCTAAACTGGGTTTTTTCAGAAGTGGTTTAATCACTGCATATTTAAAGGACTGTGGGACGTAGCCTGTCTCTAGCGAGGTATTTTGTAACCCAGGTGAGAAAACCCTGCTCCAGAGCCGTTCTCCTACTATTTAATATTCAGAACACTTTGCGCCGACATCATCACGTTAGTGACGTAGTCACGTGACCGCTGTACCGCCAATCAGGCAGCATATTAACAGGAAGTTGGACGCGCCGGTCAGCGCGAGGCAGAGGATTCCAGGGCAGATGCTACAGGTGGGTTAAAGTTACTTTTATAGTTTATTTCGCTGTATTTTGTCGGTTCATTAAATGCAATTACTGTCGGAACTTTAGGAGCTGACTACTGGGTCCCGACCACTACGGAAAAGAGCGCGAGTACGCGTTAAAACCTGAATTGGTGAGTTGTGCTAACATGTAGCTTAGCCTCTCATTCAAACGCATGAGTTAGCCTAGCCTAGCCGAGTCCTTTGATTTGAATGGAGCGGTTAGCCTTGTCTTTTATGCCTATTTCTCCAAATGTATTTAACTAAGTGAAGTGCAATTTATATTGACTTTTTACCAACTTATTGTCTAACTGTGTATGAATTTTGGTTGTAATTGGATACATTTTAAGGCCCAAACTTAGTAATTGGTTGGAGCCTGTTGATTCTAATGCAGTATATGGCACTTCATGCACTTTAAAGGGTACACTTAGTACTGTTATTTCTTGGATTTAATTGTTCATACAATACATGGATAATTGAACAACATGATGATTCACTACATATGCTCATGTTATTTATTATTAACTTTCGATATTGATTCTCAATATTTAGCACTGATATTGGTACATTGATTGATTTATAAATACACTGTTTGCACATGATTTCTTGATTTGGTCCTGTTCTTGTGCAGGCCAGGTCGGATGTGAGCTAGGACCTTGAGAAACTGAACTGAACTGAACTCAGGCAACAGTCCTGGCATATACCCTCAGCCCGGACACAGTATCGTGACCCTCACCTGCTCGGTTGGGCCGGTAGGAGGCTCCTGTAGCCGCCCTTTACATTTGTACCCCGTTTTGAACTCTTTTGTCTGTTCGCACGGCTCGTGGCTACTCATTCTGGACCCTATTCATACTCACACTCGCATTTTCGCACAACCTACCTCAGCACTATATGGACAATCTCCACGCCACGAACTCTTTGCGTGTCATACGTCAGACAAATCAATACTCGAGCCTTTTCTGCTGTTTACATATGGACTATTTAAATTGCTAAGGCAGAGTCTTTTGAATGTACATTTTTCTGAACTCGGATTATGAATGTATATATTTTTTCCTGAATGGCCATTCTTTGTACTATGCATGCATTTGTATTGTCTTTGAATTTGTATGTGTGACGGAGCAGGTCCGTCCCTGAGAGCACGGTCCCCAGGGAAAGCGTGGGAAGACACGTGCTCACCTGTTTCCTTGTTTGCTGGGCTCCGCGCTGCGGTGCGGGCGCACAGTGGACTTCGCTTTTGCGTGTTCTCGGCCGCGTCTAAGGGTGCACACTTGGAAGCGCCGGAGCTGTCCTTCAGAGACCCGCGGTGGTCGACTTTTACTTACCCTCGCGCTGCCGCTGCTGTCGCATCCCGTTGCGCACTGGCAAACCCGGACACATCCACGTCAGGAGCTTAAATCCTCCCGTTGTGCGCGCTCCGGGGTCATGTGAGCCACAGGTGACTGGCACGGATAATTAACTGTGTTTTATCTGTGTTTAACCCATTTTCGGTCATTTATGGAGGTGAGATAAATAGCAATTCTCTATGTGTAACTGTTGGCCCCAGTAATATTAATCATTAAGTTGTAGAAATGATTTAATTAAGCTTTTAGAGGGAGTTACGTAAGGTGGGAGGGGCGAGGGGTGTATAAAGGTGCGCCCTGCCGCTCAGCACCGGGGGTGTCAGTCTGGTCTCTACTCTCGTCGTGTCTGGTCGGGTCGTGTCTTGTCGTGTCCAAGCTGCAATGAAGGTAGTGTTTCGCTGGACAAGCGAGGGAGGGAGCGAGCGAGCGAGCAAGCAAACGACTGAGAGACTATGGGAGAGTGGAGCAAAAACTAGAGAGAGACTTGAAGGAGAAGTCAACCTTTTTTTTGCCTGCCCTGTAAATAGACCTTTTTTCTCACTGTTTCACTGTAAATATTTCCTGCACCCATTTTTGCGCCTGTTTTCCTGTTCTGCACTGTGGAATAAAACATCCTAAACGAGCATCCCGACTCAGCCTGAGTGTTTTGAAGAGGACCCCGTGACATTATGGTGGCAGTGGTGGGATGGCTGGACGCTGGATGCATTCACAGCGCAAGGACCAGGAGGAAATGGCGGTTTCACAGGGAGCTTCGGGGGCTTGGAGCAGCTCATCCTGGATTGCAGCCTCTCCGTTGCGGCCTCTGTCTGCAGGGCCTCGGCTACTGGGAGCGGCACCTGCACAGGGAGTGGTCCGGTGCTGGAACTGCTGCCCTGGGGGCACCAGGGAGCTCGAAGCTGAGGACGTGCCTCCTTCCGCCAAGAGCCAAAGCCGGAATGGACAATACAGTGACGATCGCTCAAGGTTGTCCCACAGCGCCAACCTTCCAGAGGGGAGGGATGATGTGACGGAGCAGGTCCGTCCCTGAGAGCACGGTCCCCGGGGGAAAACGTGGGAAGACGCGTGCTCACCTGTTTCCTTGTTTGCTGGGCTCCGCGCTGCGGTGCGGGCGCGCAGTGGACTTCGCTTTTGCGTGTTCTCGGCCTCGACTAAGGGTGCACACTTGGAGGCGCCGGAGCTGTCCTTCAGAGACCCGCGGTGGTCGACTGTTACTTGCCCCGCGCTGCCGCTGCTGCCGCTGCTGCCGCATCTCGGTGCGCACTGGCAAACCCGGACACATCCACGTCAGGAGCTTAAATCCTCCCGTTGTGCGCGTTCCGGGGTCATGTGAGCCACAGGTGACTGGCCTGGACAATTAACTGTGTTTTATCTGTGTTTAACCCATTTTCGGTCATTTATGGAGGTGAGATAAATAGCAATTCTCTATCTGTAACTGTTGGCCCCAGTAATATTAATCATTTAGTTGTAGAAATGATTTAATTAAGTTTTTAGAGGGGAGTTACGTAAGGTGGGAGGGGCGAGGGGTGTATAAAGGTGCGCCCTGCCGCTCAGCACCTGTGGTGTCAGTCTAATCTCTACTCTCGTCGTGTCTTGTCGTGTCCTGGCTACAATGAAGGTAGTGTTTCGCTGGACAAGCGAAGGAGCGAGCAAATGACTGAGAGACTAAGGGAGAGTGGAGCGAAAGCTAAATTAAGAGACTTGTAGGAGAAGTCAACCTTATTTTGCCTGCCCTGTAAATAGACCTTTTTTTCTCACTGTTTCACTGTAAATGTTTCCTGCACACATTTTTGCGCCTGTTTTTCCTGTTCTGCACTGTGGAATAAAACATCCTAAACGAGCCCGACTCAGCCTGAGTGTTTTGAAGAGGACCCCGTGACATTAAACATATATGTAACCAGCAACTTTAAATAACTGTCTCAGTCCTTGTTTTTCACTCCACTCCTAGAGTCGATATCTAGAGCCTTCTGAACTAGCCCAATCCAACTTTAACGTTAGCTATAATCGCATTGTTACCTACTTATTACCAGCTCAGTATTATTAGCTTTGGGTAACATATATGCTACAATTTACTATATTCAGTATAATATCATTAATTAGGGGGAAAGTTTCTTTAAAAAGCTGAGTGGGTATTGGGTCTAGAAGACAAGTTGAAGTTTTGGAGGACATTACAACTGATGTGATCTTTGCTTGGTCTACTGTGGAGAAGCAGTCCAAACTTTTAGCTGGCTTTACAGAGGCCTCTAATTCCAAAGCTTTAACTTGATCAGGGCTGATTGTGGGAGCAATTTTATTTAATTTGTCTCGGATAATTGTGATTTTATTATTGAAAATTTTTAGAAAGTCATCACAATTTAGAGTAGCCGGAATACACGGTTCTACCGAGCTGTGGCTGGTGGTCAGCCTGGCTACAGTGCTGAACAAAAACCTGGGATTGTTCTGGTTTTCTTCTATTAGAGTTGAGTAATATCTGGTCTTAGCCTTACGTAGGCCCTTTTATAAATGAAGAGACTATTTTTCCAGGCATTCAGAGACTGCTCTGAGCTGGAGTGGCACCAGATCTTTTCTAATTTGTGGGCTGTTTGTTTAAGAAGAGGAGTTTCAGAATTAAACCATGGTGAAACTCGATTTGGTTTAGTAACTTTTTGTTTTAGTGGAGCTAATTTGTCTAGAACTGTTTTTAATGAGAGCATTGCCCTGTCAACAAACTGGTAACTGTGGGAGTGGAGCTGATGAAGCTGCTTCCTTCACACTCACTCAGCATAGAGCTGAATATTGGCTGAATTTTGTCCTTAAACTCTCCAAAGAGATGGGCCAAAGCGCGACACATCTGCACCGATGCCCCGCACAAGGAAAACAACAAACAAAGTCCAATTCAAAACACACGGAGAATCCGCAACAAGGACTGTGGACAACCCCCCCCCCCCCCCACACACACACACATGGAGGAGCAGAACCCACACCCGCCCCACCACACAACGGGTCACAGCACGTTATTTCACCCGTTATGTATGTGACTGTTCTGTCCCCAGTTATTGTCTTGAAAACCCTGGTTCTTAACAAATGCACTGACTGTGTACCCCCCCCCGTTCCGCGGTAAAATTGTCAAGCGTTGGCTGGTCCGCGGTGATAAAAGGTTGGGGACCACTGTGCTAGACTGTTAGTTCTATCATCAGTGTGAATGTTAAAATCCCGACTATTAGAATTTTGTTTGAGTCTAATATTATACTGGATAGAAATTCAGAAAACTCAGTTAAAAAATCTGAGTATGGGCCAGGGGCCGGTAAATAATCACAAACATGATTGGTTTCTGTTTCTTCCAGTCTGGTGCTTGATTGACAGTGTAATACTTTCAGATGAGTTCTGCACATGTTTAGGTTTAGGACTTAGAAGGAAACTGGACTGTGATATGACGGCTGCTCCTCCGCCTCTACACAAACTCCTGCTGTATGAAAGTTTACATGAGTGGGGCCGTGGCTTCATTTAGGCTCACAGACTCTTCTGGTTGGAGCCAAGTTTCTGTTAGGGCAAGTAGATCAATTTTATTATCAATAATTATATCATTTACTAAGAGCTTTTGAAGAGACAGACCTGATGTTTAATAGGCCACAGTTAATACCATTTATTTGTTGTTTATTAATTGTACTATTGGTAGTTATTTTTATTAGATTTTTGGAGATTGCTCTTTTTATAAGTGGGCGACTGCTTTTGATGGGGCGAGGAACAGATACAGTCTCTGTTTGCTGCACTAAACCTGAACACTGGACTTGCTCGTGATTGAGAGGAGGAAGCTCAGAGGAGTGTTCTGAACTACTGCTCTGTGCCCAGGTCCCACCTCTGGTTTGTCAGATGAAGCGAAGATGCTGTCGGTCATATTTCTAGATCAGACAGCAGAGCCCTCCCAAGTGGGATGGATGCCGTCTTTGGAAATGAGACCTGGTTTTCCCCAAAACACACGCCAATTATCAGCAAAGCCTATGTTGTTTTCGGGCACCATCTCGATAACCAGCGGTTAAATGATGAAAAGCGGCTGTACATTTCATCACTGGTCAAATTCGGCAGGGGACCAGAGAATATTACGGCATCCGACATCGACTCGGCGAGTTTGCACACCGATCCTACGTTCACTTTGAGCAGCTCTGATTGTCTCCGCCGGGCGTCATTACCGCCAACGTGAATCACGATACGACGGAACCTACACTCACTCTGGGCTACATCCTAAGGTGTCCTTCGATGTCACCCACTCTGGCCCCTGGTGAACACCTAACTGTGGCCGCTGGCAGCCTCACGTCCCTGACTGTAGAACTGCCAATTACCAGAGTCGTTGGTACAGCCGGTGTGTTGCTGAGGGGAGCAAACCTATTCTACCTGCTTCTACCGCTTCTACCTGCTCTAGCCTGGCCTCCAAAGATAAAAACAAACTACACTTAATACACCTGGTGCTTTTCGCTAAAGGAGGCAGGTGACTCACTGTACATACGGCAAGCTGAGCAGAACAGAGGGGCGAGCGAAGAGAATTATGAAAAACTTAATTGGAAAGAAAACACAGAATATATACATACTAAAATATCAATCAATCAATCAGACTTTATTTACAGAGCGCTTTTCATACAAAAATACAACACAAAGCACTTTACAGTGATTGGGCTTTGAAAACTGCCTCAGTATTTGAATTTTGGGAAAATCAGGTCCAAGCGTAATTCCAATGTGCAAAGTCCCGTATTCCTGGTTCCAAATAGATAGATCCTCTGCGTCTGAAGAACACGCAGGTTCGCCTGACCCTGCTTGTCTTGTTAAAGTGTCAATTTTGTTAAAAGACCAATTTATCAAATCCATAGTTAATTTAGTTTTGGAGAGTAAAGCAGAGAGAGTCGAGGAATAAGACACATTAGACAAGACATAGAAACAAAGCGGGAAAGATCAGGAGCAGGAGAGGAGAGGAAAAGCGTCCACCCTCCCCAAGAGCCAGAAAAAAAAAAACAATATAAAAACATGATGTTCTGTTCTGAGATCTGGGGTAATATTCATAATAATACAATAATATTTCATGACATTTTATAAAGTTGTGCTCCTGTACACATATAACCCCCACACACATCTCTCACTCCAGACATTTATCTTCCTCCACACACTGAAGTGAGCCTCACGTCTGCTCGCTTTTTCTGTCCAGCTCCACAATTAACATCCATATTTTTGTTCAGTGATGTAAAAATGTGTGAAAAACGTTTGGACTGTTTTACACTGAGGAGAGTGAGTCTGTCGGAGCGCACAGAGACAGCTGAGGAGCCAGAATAACAGAGCCTAAACCCAGGGAGCAGAGTGTGAGTGGATGTGGTGCTGAAGGTGTGGAGGTGGGTCAGTTGGTCAGAGGAGACTGTGTAGAAGGACAGAGAGCGAGCAGGACAGTCCACAAACACTGCCACTGTCCCAGAAAAGGAGGACCAGGGCTGAGGGAGTGGGGTTCGTTCGTTATTATGCCAAACAGAGAAACCAGATTTAGAACAGAACAGACTCCAGGACTGATCATTGCCTCCAAACAAACTGTCATCACCGTCTCCTTTCCTTCTGATTCTTCTGTCACACACTGATATAAAAACTTCTCCACTCCACTGGACCTCCCAGTAACAGCGACCAGTCAGACCAGTGGAACACAGAATCTGAGTCCAGCGCTCAAATCTGTCCTGATGATCTGGATACGGCTGCTTCTCCCACAGAAGTGTCACCTTCTTGTTGTTGTCGGACAGTTGGAGGTTTCTGTGAGCTGTGTTTGGATCCAGAGTGAGATCACAGAAATCTGATGGAGAGAAGACACAACACAGCAGCAGTTAGTCCCCTGTCCACTGTCAACATGAGACACACGTTTAATTCTGCACCACACGGCTCCATTTGTTCATGAACCATGGATTTAAAGACTTTCACTCGTTCAGGATTCAGCTCTTTTCTGTCTTTGTTCTTTTATTTCTTCATCCTTCACTTTTGTGTTTGGCTCAGATTTACTGGAGGAAAAACATTTCCTTTCACAGCCCCACACCTGTTTAGTCCTGGTTTAGTCCTGGTTTAGTCCTGGTTTAGTCCTGGTTTAGTCCTGGTTTAGTCCTGGTTCAGTCCTGGTTCAGTCCTGTTTAGTCCTGGTTTTGTCCTATTTAGTCCTCGTTTAGTCCTGGTTTAGTCTCTGCTTTAGTCCTGGTTTAGTCCTGGTTCAGTCCTGTTTAGTCCTGGTTCAGTCCTGTTTAGTCCTGGTTCAGTCCTGGTTCAGTCCTTGTTTAGTCCTGGTTTAGTCCTGTGTAGTCCTGGTTTAGTCCTGGTTTAGTCCTGGGTTAGTCCTGGGTTAGTCCTGGTTTAGTCTTGTTTAGTCCTGGTTTTGTCCTGTTTAGTCTTGGTTTAGTCCTGTTTAGTCCTGGTTTAGTCCTGGTTCAGTCCTAGTTCAGTCCTGGTTTAGTCCTGGTTTAGTCCTGTTTAGTCCTAGTTTAGTCCTGTTTTAGTCCTGCTTTACACCTTGTTTATTCCTGGTTTAGTCCTGGTTTAATCCTGGTTTAGTCCTGGGTTAGTCCTGTTTAGTCCTGGTTTAGTCCCGGGTTAGTCCTGTTTAGTCCTGGTTTAGTCCGGGTTTACTCCTGGTTTTTTCCTGGTTTAGTCCTGGTTTAGTCCTGGTTAGTCCTGGTTTAGTCCTGGTTTAGTCCTGTTTAGTCCTGTTTAGTCCTGTTTAGTCCGGGTTTAGTCCTGGTTTAGTCCGGGTTTAGTCCTGGTTTAGTCCTGGTTAACTCCGAGTTTAGTCCTGGTTTAGTCCTGGTTTAATCCTGGTTCAGTCCTGGTTTAGTCCTGTTTAGTCCTGGTTTAGTCCTGGTTCAGTCTTGGTTTAGTCCTGGTTTAGTCCTGGTTCAGTCCTGGTTTAGTCCTGTTTAGTCCTGGTTTAGTCCTGTTTAGTCCTAATTTAGTCCTGTTTAGTCCTGATTTAGTCCTGTTTAGTCCTGGTTCAGTCTTGGTTTAGTCCTGGTTGAGTCCTGGTTTAGTCCTGGTTTAGTCTTGGTTCAGTCCTGGTTCAGTCCTGGTTTAGTCCTGGTTTAGTCCTGGTTTAGTCCTGGTTTAGTCCTGGTTTAGTCCTGATTTAGACCTGGTTCAGTCCTTGTTCAGTCTTGGTTCAGTCCTGGTTCAGTCCTGGTTCAGTCCAGGTTTATTCCTGGTTCAGTCCAGGTTCAGTCATGGTACAGTCCTCGTTTAGATCTGGTTTAGACCTGGTTTAGATCTGGTTTAGATCTGGTTCAGTCCTAGTTCAGTCCTGGTTCAGTCCTGGTTCAGTCCTGGTTCAGTCCTGGTTTAGTCCTGGTTTAGTCCTGGTTAAGTCCTGGGTCAGTCCTGGTTCAGTCCTGGTTCAGTCCTGGTTCAGTCCTGGTTCAGTCCTGGTTCAGTCCTGGTTTAGTACAGGTTTAGTCCGGTTTAGTCCTGGTTTAGTCCTGCTTTAAGTTCTGGTTTAGTCCTGCTTCAGTCCTGCTTTAGTCCTGGTTTAGTCCTGGTTCAGTCCTGGTTCAGTCCTGGATCAGTCCTGCTTTAGTCCTGCTTTAGTCCTGCTTTGGTCCTGGTTCGGTCCTGGTTCGGTCCTGGTTCAGTCCTGGTTCAGTCCTGTTCAGTCCTGGTTCAGTCCTGGTTCAGTCCTGCTTTAGTCCTGGTTCAGTTCTGGTTTAGTCCGAGTTCAGTCCTGGTTTAGTCCTGGTATGGTCCTGGTTCCATCATGGTTTAGTCCTGGTTCAGTCCTGGTTTAGTCCTGGTTCAGTCCTGATTCAGTCCTGGTTCTGTCCTGGTTCAGTCCTGGTTCTGTCCTGGTTTTGTCCTGGTTCAGTCCTGGTTCAGTCCTGGTTCAGTCCTGGTTTAGTCCTGGTTTAGTCCTGGTTTAGTCCTGGTTTAGTCCTGGTTCAGTCCTTGTTCAGTCCTGGTTTAGTCCTAGTTTAGGCCTGGTTTAGTCTTGGTTCAGTCCTGGTTTAGTCCTGGTTTAGTCTTGATTCAGTCCTGGTTCAGTCCTGGTTTAGTCTTGGTTCAGTCCTGGTTTAGTCCTGGTTTAGTCCCGGTTTAGTCCCGGTTTAGTCTCTGTTTAGTCCTGGTTTTGTCCTGGTTTAGCACTAGTTTAGTCCTGGTTTTGTCCTGGTTCAGTCCTGGTTTAGTACAGGTTTAGTACAGGTTTAGTCCTGGTTTAGTCCTGGTTTAGTCCTGTTTAGTCCTGGTTTAGTCCTGGTTTAGTTTTGGGTCAGTCCTGTTTTAGTCCTGTTTTAGTCCTGTTTTAGTCCTGCTTTAGGCCTGGTTTAGTCCTGGTTCAGTTTTGGTTTAGTCCTGCTTTAGTCCTGCTTTAGTCCTGCTTTAGTCCCGGTTTGGTCCTGGTTCAGTCCTGGTTCAGTCCTGGTTTAGTCCTGGTTTAGTCTTGGTTTAGTCCTGCTTTAGTCCTGGTTTGGTCCTGGTTCAGTCCTGGTTCAGTCCTGGTTTAGTCCTGGTTTAGTCCTGGTTTAGTCCTGGTTCTGTCCTGGTTTTTCCTGGTTTTGTCCTGGTTTAGTCTATGGTTTAGTCCTAGTTTAGTCTTGGTTTAGTCTTGATTTAGTCCCTGTTTTAGTCTTGGTTTGGTCCTGGTTCAGTCCTGGTTCAGTCCTGGTTTAGACCTGGTTTAGTCCTGGTTTAGTCCTGGTTCAGATCTGGTTCAGACCTGGTTCTGTCCTGGTTTTTCCTGGTTTTGTCCTGGTTTAGTCTTGATTCAGTCCTGGTTCAGTACTGGTTTAGTCCTGGTTTAGTCCTGTTTAGTCTTGGGTTTAGTCCTGGTTTAGTCCTGGTTTAGACCTGTTTAGTCCTGGTTTTGTCCTGGTTTTGTCCTGTTTTGTGTGGGGTTTAGTCCTGGTTTAGTACTTGTTTAGTCCTGGTTTAGTCCTCATTAAGTCCTGGTTTAGTACAGGTTTAGTCCTGGTTTAGTCCTGGTTTAGTCCTGGTTTAGTCCTGTTTAGTCCTGGTTTAGTCCTGGTTTAGTTTTGGGTCAGTCCTGTTTTAGTCCTGCTTTAGTCCTGGTTTAGTCCTGGTTCAGTTTTGGTTTAGTCCTGCTTTAGTCCTCCTTTAGTCCTCCTTTAGTCCCGGTTTGGTCCTGGTTCAGTCCTGGTTCAGTCCTGGTTTAGTCCTGGTTTAGTCTTGGTTTAGTCCTGCTTTAGTCCTGGTTTGGTCCTGGTTCAGTCCTGGTTCAGTCCTGGTTTAGTCCTGGTTTAGTCCTGGTTTAGTCCTGGTCTAGTCCTGGTTCTGTCCTGGTTTTTTCCTGGTTTAGTCCTGGTTCAATCCTGGTTCAGTCCTGGTTTAGTCCTGGTTTAGATCTGGTTTAGATCTGGTTTAGTCTTGGTTCAGTCCTGGTTCAGTCCTGGTTCAGTCCTGCTTTAGTCCTGCTTTAGTCCTGCTTTGGTCCTGGTTTAGTCCTGGGTCAGTCCTGGTTCAGTCCTGGTTCAGTCCTGGTTCAGTCCTGGATTAGTACAGGTTCAGTCCCGGTTTAGTCCCGGTTTAGTCCCGCTTTAGTCCCGCTTTAGTCCTGCTTTAGTCCTGCTTTAGTCCTGCTTTAGTCCTGGTTTAGTCCTGGTTTAGTCCTGGTTCAGTCCTGGTTCAGTCCTGGTTCAGTCCTGGTTCAGTCCTGCTTTAGTTCTGCTTTAGTTCTGCTTTAGTTCTGGTTCAGTCCTGGTTTAGTCCTAGTTCAGTCCTGGTTCAGTCCTGGTTCAGTCCTGGTTTAGTCCTGCTTAAGTCCTGCTTTAGTCCTGGTTCAGTCCTGCTTTAGTCCTGATTTAGTCCTGGTTTTGTCCTGGTTTAGTCCTGGTTTAGTCCTGGTTCAGTCCTGGTTCAGTCCTGCTTTAGTCCTGCTTTAGTCCTGCTTTAGTCCTTGTTAAGTCCTGGTTCAGTCCTTGTTTTGTCCTGGTTTTGTCCTGGTTTAGTCGTGGTTCAGTCCTGGTTCAGTCCTGGTTTAGTCCTGGTTTAGTCCTGGTTCAGTCCTGGTTCAGTCCTGGTTCAGTCCTGGTTCAGTCCTGGTTCAGTCCTGGTTTAGTCTTGGTTCAGTCCTGGTTTAGTCCTGGTTTAGTCTTGATTCAGTCCTTGTTCAGTCCTGGTTCAGTCCTGGTTCAGTCTTGGTTCAGTCCTGGTTTAGTCCTGGTTTAGTCCTGGTTTAGTCCTGGTTTACTTCTGTTTAGTCCTGGTTTAGTCCTGGTTTAGTCCTGGTTCAGTCCTGGTTCAGTCCTGGTTTAGTACAGGTTTAGTACAGGTTTAGTCCTGGTTTAGTCCTGGTTTAGTCCTGTTTAGTCCTGGTTTAGTCCTGGTTTAGTTTTGGGTCAGTCCTGTTTTAGTCCTGTTTTAGTCCTGCTTTAGTCCTGGTTTAGTCCTGGTTCAGTTTTGGTTTAGTCCTGCTTTAGTCCTGCTTTAGTCCTGCTTTAGTCCTGCTTTAGTCCCGGTTTGGTCCTGGTTCAGTCCTGGTTCAGTCCTGGTTTTGTCCTGGTTTAGTCTTGGTTTAGTCCTGCTTTAGTCCTGGTTTGGTCCTGGTTCAGTCCTGGTTCAGTCCTGGTTAAGTCCTGGTTAAGACCTGGTTTAGTCCTGGTTCTGTCCTGGTTTTTTCCTGGTTCTGTCCTGGTTTAGTCTATGGTTTAGTCCTGGTTTAGTCCTGGTTTAGTCCTGGTTTAGTCCTGATTTAGTCCTTGTTCTGTCCTGGTTCTGTCCTGGTTTTGTCCTGGTTTAGTCCTGGTTTAGTCCTGGTTTAGTCCTGGTTTAGTCCTGGTTCAGTCCTGGTTCAGTCCTGGTTTAGTCCTGGTTCAGTCCTGGTTCAGTCATGGTTCAGTCCTGGTTCAGTCCTGGTTCAGTCCTGGTTCAGTCCTGGTTTAGTCCTGGTTCAGTCCTGTTTAGTCTGGTTTAGTCCTGGTTTAGTCCTGGTTTAGTCTTGGTTTGCACCTGGTTTAGTCCTGGGTCAGTCCTCGTTTAGTCTTGGTTTGCACCTGGTTTTGTCCTGGTTTAGTCCTGGTTTAGTCCTGGTTCAGTCCTGGTTTAGTCCTGGTTCAGTCCTGGTTTAGTCCTGGTTTAGTCTCTGCTTTAGTCCAGGTTTATTCCTGGTTCAGTCCTGGTTCAGTCCTGGTTCAGTCCTGGTTTAGTCTTGGTTTAGTCCTGGTTTAGTCCTGGTTTAGTCCTGGTTCAGTCCTGGTTTAGTCCTGGTTCAGTCCTGGTTTAGTCCTGGTTCAGTCCTGGTTTAGTCCTGGTTTAGTCCTGGTTCAGTCCTGGTTTAGTCCTGGTTTAGTCCTGGTTCAGTCCTGGTTTAGTCCTGGTTCAGTCCTGGTTTAGTCCTGGTTCAGTCCTGGTTTAGTCCTGGTTTAGTCCTGGTTCAGTCCTGGTTTAGTCCTGGTTCAGTCCTGGTTTAGTCCTGCTTTAGTCCTGGTTTAGTCCTGGTTTAGTCCTGGTTCAGTCCTGGTTTAGTCCTGGTTCAGTCCTGGTTTAGTCCTGGTTCAGTCCTGGTTTAGTCCTGGTTTAGTCCTGGTTCAGTCCTGGTTTAGTCCTGGTTCAGTCCTGGTTTAGTCCTGGTTCAGTCCTGGTTTAGTCCTGGTTTAGTCCTGGTTCAGTCCTGGTTTAGTCCTGGTTCAGTCCTGGTTTAGTCCTGGTTTAGTCCTGGTTCAGTCCTGGTTTAGTCCTGGTTCAGTCCTGGTTTAGTCCTGGTTCAGTCCTGGTTTAGTCCTGGTTTAGTCCTGGTTCAGTCCTGGTTTAGTCCTGGTTCAGTCCTGGTTTAGTCCTGGTTCAGTCCTGGTTCAGTCCTGGTTCAGTCCTGGTTTAGTCCTGGTTCAGTCCTGGTTTAGTCCTGGTTCAGTCCTGGTTCAGTCCTGGTTTAGTCCTGGTTCAGTCCTGGTTCAGTCCTGGTTTAGTCCTGGTTCAGTCCTGGTTTAGTCCTGGTTCAGTCCTGGTTTAGTCCTGGTTCAGTCCTGGTTTAGTCCTGGTTTAGTCCTGGTTCAGTCCTGGTTTAGTCCTGGTTCAGTCCTGGTTTAGTCCTGGTTCAGTCCTGGTTCAGTCCTGGTTCAGTCCTGGTTTAGTCCTGGTTTAGTCCTGGTTCAGTCCTGGTTTAGTCCTGGTTTAGTCCTGGTTCAGTCCTGGTTTAGTCCTGGTTCAGTCCTGGTTTAGTCCTGGTTTAGTCCTGGTTCAGTCCTGGTTTAGTCCTGGTTCAGTCCTGGTTTAGTCCTGGTTTAGTCCTGGTTCAGTCCTGGTTTAGTCCTGGTTCAGTCCTGGTTCAGTCCTGGTTCAGTCCTGGTTTAGTCCTGGTTTAGTCCTGGTTTAGTCCTGGTTCAGTCCTGGTTTAGTCCTGGTTCAGTCCTGGTTTAGTCCTGGTTCAGTCCTGGTTCAGTCCTGGTTTAGTCCTGGTTCAGTCCTGGTTTAGTCCTGGTTTAGTCCTGGTTCAGTCCTGGTTTAGTCCTGGTTTAGTCCTGGTTCAGTCCTGGTTTAGTCCTGGTTCAGTCCTGGTTTAGTCCTGGTTCAGTCCTGGTTTAGTCCTGGTTCAGTCCTGGTTTAGTCCTGGTTTAGTCCTGGTTCAGTCCTGGTTTAGTCCTGGTTTAGTCCTGGTTTAGTCCTGGTTTAGTCCTGGTTTAGTCCTGGTTTAGTCCTGGTTTAGTCCTGTTTAGTCCTGTTTAGTCCTGGTTCAGTCCTGGTTCAGTCCTGGTTTAGTCTTTGTTTAGTCCTTGTTTAGTCCTGTTTTAGTCCTGTTTTAGTCCTGGTTTAGTCCTGGTTTAGTCCTGGTTTAGTCCTGGTTTAGTCCTGGTTTAGTCCTGGTTCAGTCCTGGTTTAGTCCTGGTTTAGTCCTGGTTCAGTCCTGGTTTAGTCCTGGTTTAGTCCTGGTTCAGTCCTGGTTTAGTCCTGGTTCAGTCCTGGTTTAGTCCTGGTTCAGTCCTGGTTCAGTCCTGGTTTAGTCCTGGTTCAGTCCTGGTTCAGTCCTGGTTCAGTCCTGGTTCAGTCCTGGTTTAGTCCTGGTTCAGTCCTGGTTTAGTCCTGGTTCAGTCCTGGTTTAGTCCTGGTTCAGTCCTGGTTCAGTCCTGGTTTAGTCCTGGTTCAGTCCTGGTTCAGTCCTGGTTTAGTCCTGGTTTAGTCCTTGTTCAGTCCTGGTTTAGTCCTGGTTCAGTCCTGGTTCAGTCCTGGTTTAGTCCTGGTTTAGTCCTGGTTCAGTCCTGGTTTAGTCCTGGTTTAGTCCTGGTTTAGTCCTGGTTTAGTCCTGGTTTAGTCCTGGTTTAGTCCTGGTTTAGTCTTGGTTTAGTCTTGGTTTAGTCCTGGTTTAGTCCTGGTTTAGTCCTGGTTTAGTCCTGGTTTAGTCCTGCTTTAGTCCTGGTTTACTCCTGGTTTAGTCCTGGTTTAGTGTTGGTTTAGTCCTGGTTTAGACTTGGTTTAGTCTTGGTTTAGTCCTGGTTTAGTCCTTGTTCTGTTTAGCTGGGTTAAGTCAGACTTACATCTCCAGATTGGATTCAGCCATCGTTCTCCAGCAGGTCTCAGTCTGAAGGAAACATCAGAGTTTGTCTCAGAGCATTTTCACTCCATGTGACATTAAAATGTGTTATTTTGAGCCCAACACTGTCCTCAGTCTGTGCTGCTCAGGCCTCTGGTGCTTCTGAAGTCTGTTTTTATTCATTCCACTGTCATTTCTGAGGTTCAGTGTTGAGCAGGAGCAGGTCCATACCTGAGAGTGTCCAGTGTGCAGTGGGGCTCCTCCTGTAGAGCACACAGGAGCTTTACTCCTGTGTCTCCTGGATGGTTGTAGCTGAGGTCCAGTTCTATCAGATGGGAGGGGTTGGACCTCAGAGCTGAGGCCAGAGAAGCACAGCCTTCCTCTGAGAGCAGACACCCTGACAGTCTGAGGACACAGATTATTGGAATCAGGAACATTCATGAGGAACATTCAACCCAAATGAGACAAACAACAAGTCCCAGATCTTTATGGGACTTTATCAAATGTTCTTTTCCAATGCAAATACCAACAGCTTCTGTAATAATAGTGAAGAATATGAACCCCTCTGACCTGAGCTGTTCCAGTTTACACTGAGGACTCTTCAGTCCAACACACAACATCTTCAGCCCTGAGTCCTTCAGGTTGTTGAGACTGAGGTCCAGGACTGTCAGACTAGAGGACTGGGAGCTGAGGACTGAGGACAGAGCTTCACAGCTTCTCTCTGACAGGTCACAGCCGCTCAGTCTGGAGAGAAAACATTGTTTATGCAGAAGGTGAATCAAACCGTCCTCTGTTAAACAAAGGTTACTCACAGAGCTTTGTTGGAGGCCTTGACCACTGGCAGCAGCCTCAGGAGAGCCTCCTCTGAAGCACAGTATTTCTTCAGCTCAAACTGCTCCAGATCTTCTTCTGATGACAGTAAGATGAAGGCCAGAGCTGACCACTCAGCAGGAGACAGTCCACCTCCAGACAGACGTCCTGAACTCAGGTACTGTTGGACCTCCTTCACCAGAGAATGATCATTCAGTTCATTCAGACAGTGGAGCAGGTTGATGCTCTTCTCTGCAGACACATCCTCACTCAGCTTCTTCTTGATGTACTCAGCTGTTTTCTGATTGGTCTGGGAGCTACTTCCTGTCTGTGTCAGCAGACCTTGTAGAAGGCTCTGATTGGTCGATAGTGAAAGACCCAGGAGGAAGCGGAGAAGCAGGTCCAAGTGTCCGTTTGGACTCTGTAAGGCCTGGTCCACAGCTGTCTGGTGAAGATGCTTTAGTTTTCTTTTCATACTGAACTTTGTAGGCTTCTGTGTTTTCTCTGAGAGCAGGTTGATCCCAGTGTTGATGAAAGTCAGATGGACGTGAAGAGCAGCCAGAAACTCCTGCACACTCAGATGGATGAAGCAGTAGACCCTGTCCTGGTACAGGCCTGGCTCCTCTCTAAAGACCTGTGTGAACACTCCGGAGTAAACTGAGGCCGCTGCAGCGTCCAGCCCACACTCGCTCAGGTCACTCTCGTAGAAGATCAGGTTTCCTTTCTGCAGCTGCTCAAAGGCCAGTTTTCCCAGAGACTCCACCATCTTCCTGGTCTCTGGACTCCAGTGTGGGTCTGTCTCAGATCCTT
Source organism: Odontamblyopus rebecca (assembly GCA_030686955.1). NCBI lineage: Eukaryota > Metazoa > Chordata > Actinopteri > Gobiiformes > Gobiidae > Odontamblyopus > Odontamblyopus rebecca. Next base: position 3,344,863 of record CM060665.1, read on the forward strand.
CTTCATACTTGATGTTCCGGACTTTGGCCTGAACCACCAGGAAGTGGATGTACATCTGAGTCAGGGTCTTGGGCAGCTCTCCTCTCACTCTGCATCTCAACACGTGCTCCAGGACTGCGGCAGCGATCCAGCAGAAGATCGGCAGGTAGCACATGATGTGGAGGCTTCTGGACGTCTTGATGTGGGAGATGATTGTGTCGGCCTGGTCTCTGAACCTCTTCCTGAAGTACTGCTCCTTCTGCGGGTCGGTGAACCCTCTGACCTCTGTCACCATGGAGACGCACTCAGCAGGGATCTGATTGGCCGCGGCGGGTCGTGTGGTTATCCAGAGGCGAGCGGAGGGAAGCAGCCTCCCCTGATGAGGTTCACCAGCAGCACGTGCACTGAGGCCGACTCTGTGGGGTCGCTCAAGACCTCGGTTTTGGTGAAGTCCAGAGGAAGTCTGCACTCGTCCAGACCGTCAAAGATGAAGAGCACCTGGAGGTCTTCAAAGCTGCAGAGTTCTGCTCGTGTTTGACTAAAGAAATGATGAACAAGTGTCACCAAGCTGAAGCTTCTGTCCTTCAGCACATTGAGCGCTCTGAAAGTGAACGGGAACAGCAGCTGTATGTCCTGGTTGGCTTCACCTTTAGCCCAGTCCAGACTGAACTTCTGAGTGAGCACTGTTTTCCCGATGCCAGCCACTCCCTTTGTCAGCACTGTTCTGATGGCTCCATGTGTTTGAGCTGGGCCTTTAAACATGTCTTCACTTGTGATGACCGTTTCTGCTGGGCCTGGAGTCCTGGAGGCTGTTTCCATGTGTCTGACCTCATGTTCCTGGTTGACCTCTGAAGACCCTCCCTCTGTGATGTAGAGCTCTGTGTAGATCTCATTCAGAAGGGTGGAGTTTCCTGCTTTAGCGATGCCCTCAAACACACACTCAAACTTCTGTTGCAGGTCAGACTTCAGTTTACGCTGACAAACTCCAGAATTACTCCCTGAATGAAGACACAGACACAGACCTGAGTCTCAGAGAAGATAAAATGACTGTGAGCACCTTGTTAAATGTGTTAAATGGTCCTACAGCTCCACAGACGCTCAGTCAGCTCCTTCTGCTTCATCCTCCTCAGGAAGTTCAGTGTGATCTTCAGAACAGCCTCACTGCAGCTCCTCTGCTCTTCATCCTCATTCTCCACAGGATCTAAGCCTTCTGGGTCATCTGTACTCAGAACCTTGTGGAGCTTCTTCAGCTCCTTCTGGACCAAAGTGAAGATGTGCTCCTCCAGAAGCTGAACAGACACATTATAAACAGCACAAATGCCCTCAGTGTCAGATCTGTGTGGAACAAGCTCTTGTTCATCTGAACATTAGTGAATGACAGACCTTAAATATGGAGTCCAGCTGTGTCTGATGGTGCTGACCACTGGAGACCTGTGGACCCAGCTGCTCCCCTCTGTGACAGAGACACATTAAACACTCAGGTTCATTTCAACTGTTTTATTCAACACTGGAGGAAACTCATGGCTCTGTGGTAAAATGCTGTGGCTCTCCCATAGACCGGTCACTCCTGAGGGACTCACAGGTGTGACCGTCTGTGGGAGACTCTGTGCTGGAGTCTGGTGGATTTAACTAACAGGAAAATACATTTGGACTTTAACTTTAAATGAGAAATCAGAGCACTGTTTTGGACAAATCTCACACCAATGTTTTTGTACATAGTTTTACTCTAAACTTTAATTTTTTCATTATAGTGAATGAGTCTTTACATCGGCAAACTCAGTGAACTTTCAGTTAAACCGAATTTGTGAAATGCTAAATAACTCGTATACCAGATCTAATTCCCCATTTAGTTCTAATGTCCTGCACCATAACACACAGCGTCACTCACAGCTTTCTCCTGAAGGTCAGTGGTTCTTCCTTAGACATGTGACTCCTGAGGGACTCACAGCTGGGACCAGGTTCAGACGGAGGACGTTTCTGGTGGATCCTGAGACACAGAAGAAAACACACTTCAGTCACAGTAAAACACGTGGGACTGTTCTGACTCAGATACTTCAGGAGGTTCTACAAAGTGTTCATGAGACCTTCACCCCAGACGCTTCAGTGTAGATTCAACACCAAACATCCAGTTTATATCGTTTTAAAGTTTTCATTCTGGAACAAAGAACAGACTTCTGTGTGTCATTGTGATTTTAATGTGATTCTCTGTGAACTGTGGACCCTCCTGGATGTGTTTTTAGCTTCATTCAAACCACGTCACCCACATTAGATCAGATGTTTGTGAACATAAAGTCCTGATGTTATGAGGAGCTGTGAGTCGGACTTACTGTGGACCATCTTCTCTTTTAAAGTTAATCACTTGTTCCATAGAGTCATCACTCTTGAGTGACTCGGCGCTGGTCCCAGGAGCAGGTCTGTGGACACAGATGGAGCAGTGGCTTTAGTCTGAGCTCTGACATGGAGAACAATGGTGGAGTTAGAGATGGTCCCGTACCTCTGAGCTTTGGGGGGTGAGTGGTTTTAGAGGGAGGGGCTCCGTCCTCTCTGTGCTCTCTCTGATCCATGCTCTGTTCATTTGCTTCAAAAGGAAAAACACACAAAACATTCAACAACACCAACGTTTAAACACGTCACAAATGTTCCTCTGCTAAACACAGTCACATTATTATGTTTGGAAACGGACTCGTTTGGTCCGGATCACAGTTTGCTCGTCGTTATTCACACCTGAAATAAAGTCCGGACTTTCAGGGAATCAAACTCTCGTTAACTCTAGTTAATAGTGCAGCTTTAACACAGAAGAGTTCAACACTGGTTTACAAGAACGACGTGTAAAATATCGTTTACAAAGAATGTGTAGAAGTATTTGCTGAATGAACTGAATCCACATTTCTGTTCTCCTTTGGGTTCGTCCTTGCTGCGTCCTTATTGTGAGTGGGCTTGCCTCTCCACAAACCTGACTCTCATTTGTCCTGAAGGAGGCACTCCTCCTCCTCCACAAATGCACAGTGACTCTAATGATGCATCTGAAGGGGAAATGCTGCAGAACAAAAGCTGCTGCGACACGTCCCACATGTGCACAGAAGCTGCTTATGTTTGAATGTGTTTTTCTCCACAGTTTGAGGAAATAAGACACAGGAATAACAGCCACACCTTTGGACTGGAGCAGCACATCACCAGACCAACGCCTCACACTGCACACCAGAAAAAATCATTTGAGACGTTTCAGCAGCTCCTGTGTTTATCTCCATTTAAACGTCTTTAATCCAAACGCACAGATTTGATTCATTTAGACAAAAGTGCAGAAAAGTCTCCCCAAAGTCACGAGGAACTAGTAATGAGGCACTACAGAGTTTTTCAGAGTAACTTCCCCAACACGACTCACAACGTCACAGTGAAGAGTTCACCTCCTGAAACAAACACGACCATGTTTGAACGACTAAAAGCAGCTCTTGGTTTCGTCATTAAGGCTCAGACAGAAACTGGAGCAAACCTGAAGGAAAATCCTGCTTTTCTAACTAAACAGAAACAGTCCAAACACAGTGTAGAAAGAATAAAGTCGTACCGTGTGTGAAACAGCAGAACGAGCGCAGAGGAAACGCGTCTGGACACGAGCAAATGTCGAGCTTTTCAATCTTCTGTTTTTCTCTTCTATTTCCTGGAGTTTCAGAGGCGACAGAATCCAGTCTGACGGGTTCTGTGTCTTTGTGTTTGTGTTTGTGAACTGAGACGGACGTGTGTGTGTGTGTGAGTGTGTGTGTGAGAAAGAGTGTGTGTGTGTGTGTGTGAGAAAGAGTGTGTGTGTGTGTGTGTGTGTGTGGTCAGAGGATCAGATGGTGCACATTTGCAGGCTCATTTCTGTCAGTCTGTCCCAGGGCAGCCGTGGCTACAGTATCTCACCACTACAGAGTGTGGAGAGAATGAAGAATACTGTACTTTGTGTGTTCTGTACTTTGTGTGTACTGTACTTTGTGTGTACTGTACTTTGTGTGCACTGTACTTTGTGTGTTCTGTACTTTGTGTGTACTGTACTTTGTGTGCACTGTACTTTGTGTGTTCTGTACTTTGTGTGTACTGTACTTTGTGTGTACTGTACTTTGTGTGCACTGTACTTTGTGTGTTCTGTACTTTGTGTGTACTGTACTTTGTGTGCACTGTACTTTGTGTGTACTGTACTTTGTGTGTACTGTACTTTGTGTGCACTGTACTTTGTGTGTACTGTACTTTGTGTGTACTGTACTTTGTGTGTACTGTACTTTGTGTGCACTGTACTTTGTGTGTTCTGTACTTTGTGTGTACTGTACTTTGTGTGCACTGTACTTTGTGTGTACTGTACTTTGTGTGTACTGTACTTTGTGTGTTATTGAAAGTCGCTATAAATGAGTTAATTAGGACTAAATCAGGTCTGAACCGAGTCAAAATCCAGGACTAATCCAGGACTCATCCAGGACTAATCCAGGTCTAATCCAGGACTAATCCAGGACTAATCCAGGACTAATCCAGGACTAATCCAGGACTAATCCAGGACTAATCCAGGACTGCACTGCTAAAACAAAATCTAGTCAAATTAGATGACATGAATTAAGAAAGTTTCACGATGATTTGAATCCATTTCTGGTTTGGTTTCCATGATGATAGAAAGTCTTAATGCCATAATGTCTTTTTGGCAGCACAGTGGCTGAGTGGCTAGCACTCATGCCTCACAGCAAGAAGGTTCCATGTTCTCCCCGTGTCTGGATGGGTTTCCTGGGCACTCTGGTTTCCCCCATCAGCCCAAAACATGCAGCACCATGAAGTGAAATCGAGGCTGTGACGTGGGGCTCAGCCCTAAAGGCTCCACTCACAGAGGGGTTCATGGGGCTCAGGCCTAAAGGCTCCACTCACAGAGGGGTTCATGGGGCTCAGCCCTAAAGGCTCCACTCACAGAGGGGTTCATGGGGCTCAGCCCTAAAGGCTCCACTCACAGAGGGGTTCATGGGGCTCAGCCCTAAAGGCTCCACTCACAGAGGGGTTCATGGGGCTCAGCCCTAAAGGCTCCACTCACAGAGGGGTTCATGGGGCTCAGGCCTAAAGGCTCCACTCACAGAGGGGTTCATGGGGCTCAGGTGCAGAGGACTGAGCGGTGAACTGCTGCCCCCACGACCCAGGCAGACAAAGCGAGAGAAGATGGATGGATGAGTAAATTTCATTTAGCAAGAAAAATGATCCATCAGTGGAATAAGACTTTTTGTTTGTATTTATTCCGCTGGTGGATAATTTCACTTGTCAAGTTGAATCTACTCAAATAACGTAAATGTTCTTAATTTAAGTCATTTTAATTTACCTACATATTGTTTTTTTCTGGTGTAAACCAGGTCTGAACCAGGTCTAAACCAGGTCTAAACCAGGACTAAACCAGGACTAATCCAGGTCTAAACCAGGTCTAAACCAGGTCTAAACCAGGACTAAACCAGGACTAAACCAGGACTAAACCAGGACTAAACCAGGTCTAAACCAGGTCTAAACCAGGACTAAACCAGGACTAAACCAGGACTAAACCAGGACTAAACCAGGACTAAACCAGGTCTAAACCAGGACTAAACCAGGTCTAAACCAGGACTAAACCAGGACTAAACCAGGTCTAAACCAGGACTAAACCAGGACTAAACCAGGACTAAACCACACCCTGAATGTGAAGAAGTCCAGAAACAGGGTCGTAAACAGGAAACTCCATAAAACAACAATGTCCATTTCACTGGACACAATCTGACCAGAGTCTCATCACAAACCTGCCTAAAAACAGAATGATCCCACAAAACTTCCCCCTGTGTCAGATGCCCTCCCTGTGTGTCAGATGCCCTCCCTGTGTGTCAGATGCCCCCCCTGTGTGTCAGATGCCCTCCCTGTGTGTCAGAGGCCCCCCTGTGTGTCAGATGCCCTCCCTGTGTGTCAGATGCCCTCCCTGTGTGTCAGATGCCCTCCCTGTGTGTCAGACGCCCTCCCTGTGTGTGTCAGATGCCCCCGTGTGTGTCAGATGCCCTCCCTGTGTGTCAGATGCCCTCCCTGTGTGTCAGATGCCCACCGTGTGTGTCAGTTGCCCTCCCTGTGTGTCAGATTCCCCCCCTGTGTGTCAGATGCCCTCCCTGTGTGTCAGATGCCCTCCCTGTGTGTCAGATGCCCCCCCTGTGTGTCAGATGCCCTCCCTGTGTGTCAGATGCCCTCCCTGTGTGTCAGATGCCCTCCCTGTGTGTCAGATGCTTTCCCTGTGTGTCGGATGCCCTCCCTGATTGTCAGATGCCCTACCTGTGTGTCAGATGCCCTCCCTGTGTGTCAGATGCCCTCCCTGTGTGTCAGATGCCCTCCCTGTCTGCAGTATAGACCTCTATCAAAATGTTCTGAAACTGGAGTCTAGGATTAGTTCTCCTGGAGGTTTCGTTCTCCGTTCCCTCGCTCCAAACTCTCACTCTTTGTTTCTTCAGTGAAATCTCGTTTCCTCGAGCTGTGACGTTTGAACAGAGGAGGAAGTCTGCGTCTCTTTAAAACAGCTCCAACTCCAGATCTTCCATCTGTTTTCTCCATTCTCTCCTTCAGCAAAAGTCGACCAAAACAAACCTGCTCTGATGCACTCAAACCAGCCTGTGCTGTGTATTTATGCATTTGTTTTGTGTCAGATGCCCTCCCCGTCTCAACCAGATACATTATAGAAACTGGACTGGGCAATATGAACGAAGGCTTCAACTTGTATTTGGTTCAGTGACGTTTTGCAGTTTTCAAATGCTCCAAAAAAGAAAACATAACGGTATCCAAAATGTGGCCATTTTCTGCTATATTTTAGTGTTTATTGTATTATTTAATATATGTCCCTTGAAAAAACTTTGATAAAAGTCATTTTTCTGCATTTAAGGCCAGGGGCACTTTTTAAAACCCTTTATACAGTCCTGTGCAAAAGCTTTCGGCAGGTGTGGAAAAACGCTGTAAACAGGGCGCTTTCAAAAATATAAATAATGATTGTTTGATTTGATGAGTTTACAAAATGCAAAGAGAGTGAACAGAAGCCAAAGTCCTTCAGAACTCTCTTGAGCGTAAAGAAGAAGCAGAAGTTGTGTTGGTGCTGGTCTGGCCCCACAGACCCTGACCTCAGCATCATGGAGTGAGTCTGGGATTAACCTGAAGAGACAGAAGGAGGTGAGGAAGCTCCATCCACACAAGATCTGAGCTTAGTTCATGTTTGGAACAGGGACCAGCCCAGTTCCTCCACAAACTGTCTGCAAGTAAAAACCTAGAAGAACTGATGCTCTTCTGAAGGCAAAGCTCACACCAACTATTGATTTGATTTAGATTTCGCTTTTGTTCATTCACTGGATTTTGTTGATTGATGAAAATAAATGATGAACACTTCCATTTTTGAAGCGTTCCTGGTTTACAGCATTTTTTCCACATGTGCCAAGAACCTTTGCACAGAACTGGATGTTAATAACTGTCACAGTTGTGGCTTCTGGACACAAAAATGCCTCCGTCACGTCACTGACCCGTTTATTAAATCATCCAAATTGATCTAAGTACATTATGTCACTTTTCTGGTCGAGGGTCTTTTACCTGCTCGTCTCCATGGAGATGATGCTTTGCCTGAAATCTTCCATATTATCAAAGTGAGGAAATAGCAGGAGACAGTCTACAGTAGTTACAGGTCAGGTCTGTGGAGAGTGACTGTTCACATTGATCTGGTTAAAAAAGCTCAAGGAGCCTCTGGGAGGGCATCTGACACACACACTCTGGACTGTGTGTTTAGAATCCTGCTTGTTCAGTGTTGTGTTTACTCAGATTTGGCACATTGTGATTTGTGCCTCTGGGCGTTTCCTCTGAAACTCTTCAGGACGTTTTTAGTATCGACACCTGTGGAAAACGAGGATCGAGTTCAGTATCGATTAGAATCTGATTGTCGACACTTTTGACAGCCCTGCTCCCAATCTGAAAAGACTAATTCCACTTTGGATTGAAGACGTTTCTGGTCAGTGCTTTTCTTTTGGGAACGAGTTGTGGATGAAATGAGAGTTTCCTCGTCTCAAACGGAGTGGAGTGTGAGTCCGTTTGGATCTGAACTGGTGGAGGTGAGATCGGACCGAGCATGTCCCAGATCTGCTGGAGGCCAATGCCAGACCTGCTCCAACCTGTGACATCTGCTCTTCTGGAGAGAGGGAGGAGGAGAGGAGGAGAGAGAGGGAGGAGAGGAGAGAGGGGGAGGAGAGAGAGGGGGAGGAGAGGAGGAGGGGGGAGGGAGGAGAGGGAGGAGAGGGAGGAGAGGGAGGAGGAGAGAGGAGAGAGGGAGGAGGAGAGAGGAGAGAGGGAGGAGGAGAGGGAGAGAGAGGGAGAGAGGAGAGAGAGGGAGGAGAGAGAGAGAGGGAGGAGGGGAGAGAGGAGGAGAGGAGAGAGAGAGGGAGGAGAGGAGAGGAGAGAGGGAGGAGGAGAGAGAGAGAGAGAGGGAGGGGGAGAGGAGAGAGAGGGAGGAGAGGGAGGAGGAGAGAGAGGGAGGAGAGGAGGAGAGGAGAGGGAGGAGGTAGAGGAGAGGGAGGAGGAGAGAGAGGGAGGAGGGGAGGAGAGGAGAGGGAGGAGAGAGAGGAGAGAGAGGAGAGGAGAGGGAGGAGGAGAGAGAGGGAGGAAGAGAGAGAGGGAGGAGGAGGGAGAGGGAGGAGAGAGGATGGGGAGGAGAGAGGGAGGAGAGGGGGAGGAGAGAGGAGGGAGGGAGAGGAGGGGAGGGAGAGAGAGGAGGAGGGAGAGAGAGAGGAAAGAGGGGGGAGGAGAGAGGAGAGAGAGAGGGAGGAGAGGGGGGAGAGAGGAGGAGGAGAGAGGGAGTAGAGGAGAGTGGGGGAGGAGAGGGAGGGAGGGAGAGGGAGGAGAGGGAGAGGAGGAGCGAGAGGGAGAAGAGGAAGAGAGAGGAGAAGGAAGAGAGGCAGGGAGAGAGAGGAGGAGAGAGAGAGAGAGAGAGGAAATGAGGGAGGAGAGGGGAAAGAGCGAGAGTGGGAAAAGAGGTGGAATAGAAAGAGAGATTAAAGAGAGGGAGAAGAGAGAGACAGAGGAGAGGGAGAAGAGAAGGGAGAGAGAGGAGAGGGAAGGGAGAGAAGGGGAAGAGAAAGAAATCGAAGAAATTGAGAAGAGTGAAGGAGAGGGGGAAGAGAGAGAGGCAGGATAGGAGGAAGAGAGAGACCGACGGAGGAGAGATGAAAGAGGAGAGAGAGAGGAGAGGGGGAAGAGAAATAGATCAAAAAGTGGGAGAAAAGAAAGAGGGAAGAGGGGGAGGAGGAAGAGGGAGAGGGGAGAAAGGGAGGAGAAAGAGATAGAGGAGAGGGAGAAGAGAGAGGGGAAAGAGGAAAGGGAAGAGGGGGAAGAGAAAGAAATTGAAGAAAGGGAGAAAAGAGACAAGAAGGAGAGGGGGAAGAGAGGGAGAAGAGAGAGACAGGAAAAAGCCAAGAGCGAGAGGGAGGAGAGAGAGAGAGGAGAGAAAGAAATCGAAGAAAGGGTGAAGAGAGAGAGGGAGGAGGGGGAGGGAGGAGATAGGACGAATGCCACTCACCGTAACAGACCTGCTGTAACCTGTGTGATCATTTAATATAGAGAAAGAGAGAGGGAAGAGAGAAAGACAGAAGGAGAGAATGGAGAGAGAGAGAGGCCAATACCAAGAACACACCTGCTTCAACCTGCAAACACTTTAATGCAGAGGGTGGAGGTGAGGGGCCTGAAGGAGTGAGGCGAGAAGAAGCAAAAGTGAAAGTTTGGGTGGGACCAGTTCAACAGAGATTCAAATGTGACAAATACACAAACACAAGTGGAGGGAGGAGAGAAACAGGTTTGGTGGAAAAACAAAAGAAGTGATCCAGAGGTGAAAGAGGAGAGGAGAGAGTGAGAGTGAAGGGGAAGTGAGGACACAGGGGCTGAGGTGAGGAGATGTTCTGACACGATGAGCTCTCGTGAAGTCATTAAAGAAATGACGACAGATTTGTGTCGTGAGAAAAACAACCGGAGCAAGAAATC
>CM060665.1:3359843-3466499 GCA_030686955.1 Odontamblyopus rebecca
TGCGTCTGTTTGGGGTTTGCATGTTCTCCCTGTGTCTGGGTGGGTTGTGGGAAACATGAACAATGATTACTTCACATACGCTGGGGTGTACTACATGTATATCTATGATTGAAAGTTCAGCTGTTACTAAGGATACTGGAAACCCAAGAAAACGCCAAGAACAAATACAAAATGGATTTAAACAGCACATTTTCAGGATGTGTGTCAGCTCTTTCTGCTCAGATTGTGTTAAAACAAAGAGAAAATCTTGACATTAGCTGCAAAGTATCAGTGAGTGAAATTCTAAACTGGGACAAACCCGGTCTTGGATGTTTGGTATAAATAAAACTGTGAAAAGTGCATGTGAGATTTTGCATTCTCGTGTCTGTCATGATCTGTGGGAATTCTGCCGCTGCCTTTTTTTTTTTTTTTTTTTTTTTGCTTTATGTTCATTCACAAATGCAGGTTTCTGTATTTTGGCAAAACAAATTACAATTTATGCTCCTCTTTACTGTTGGCAGGATCAGATTAGTCAAAAATGGTGATAGTCCTGTTTTAGTCCTGGTTTAGTCTTTTTTATATTTTATATTATATTTAAACTTTATTTAACCAGGAAACACCCATTGAGATCGAGATCTCTTTTTCAAGGGGGACCTGGCCAAGAGGTCAGCAGCACACGTCAAGAATATGACAAAACTAAAAATACTTTACAAAATGCATACAATTGGAGCAAATAATTTAAATCTAAAACAGGCCTAAAATGCAACAATATTTCATAAATTGTCAAATATTATAAAGTGCATAGATTAACAACAACAGTTACATTAAAAGCAGAAGCACTGAGTAATTGAATCCCTCTGCCTTTGTAGTAAAAAAGATTTAAAAATATTAAAAGAAACTAGATCAGGCCATTTAGTTTCTGTCTGGAGAGTTTCCACGAGGAAGGAGCAGAAAACCAAAAGCCTCTCACCCATCTGTGCATGAGGGACACAACACTGAGAAACATTACAAGAACGCAGACTGTAGTGGCTGGTGCTTCTTTGGAGAAGAGAAGACAAATAGAGCGGCACCAAACCTAAGAGAGCTTCAGAAACCAGAAGCATCAGTGGGTCTAACGTCTGACTGTTAGTGAGGCCACTGGGCTCAGGCACAGAGCTCACAGTGATGATGAGGCCACTGTGCTCTGGCACAGAGCTCACAGTGATGATGAGGCCACTGTGCTCTGGCACAGAGCTCGCAGTGATGATGAGGCCACTGGGCTTTGGCACAGAGCTCACAGTGATGATGAGGCCACTGGGCTTTGGCACAGAGCTCACAGTGATGATGAGGCCACTGGGCTTTGGCACAGAGCTCACAGTGATGATGAGGCCACTGGGCTCTGGCACAGAGCTCACAGTGATGATGAGGCCACTGGGCTTTGGCACAGAGCTCACAGCACAAGTTTATGTTCATTTCAATGTTGTTTTTCCTGAGAGCTGCTTTTGCCAATCTGTCTGCCTTTTCATTCCCACCAATTCCAACATGAGCTGCACCCACAAGAACTTAACAGTACCACCAACCCTATGAATTCTTGAAAAATCATTAATACTTCATACAAAATGTCCTGCCGTGTTTTTGAAGCACGTTGTGTGTGGTAATAGAGTGAATTCTAGACTTTTGAGGAAGCGCTACCCGATGCCAACATAGCAGCTAGCGCTAGCTAATTTATCTGACAGCAACATGGTGCACGTGAGGGACGTATGTGTGTAAAGCCTGACTGATGTTTTGGCCAAAATAAATACATTAACAAAAGAAAATAATTGTAATAATAATGAAGCTAGAATTTGATCAAAAACACGAGAAATGAACAGCACGATGGATGTTTGAGCCTCAGTGTCACTCCACCTCCTCCTGTCCGCTCCTCCTCTCCTCTCCTCCTGTCCTCTCCTCCTCTCCTCCTGTCCTCTCCTCCTGTCGTCTCCTCCTGTCCTCTCCTCCTCTCTTCCTGTCCTCTCCTCCTGTCCTCTCCTCTCCTCCTGTCCTCTCCTCTCCTCCTGTCCTCTCCTCCTCTCCTCTCCTCCTCTCCTCAGTTCAATTCAATTTTATTTCTATAGCCCAGAATCACAACAAGAGTTTCCCCAATGTTCTTCACAGTGAAAAACATGGAAACATAATCTGACACAGACATCAGCAAACACATTGTCCCATCCTCAGTCTCTCGATAAACACACGATCCTTGGTGCCAGAGAGCAAAAAACCCACCGGCAGGTGCAGTGTGGGAAAATTCTCTCCAGACACTGTCGCCAACAGCTGTCGCCATGCGGCACCTTCAGACCTGAGGCTTTGAGGAACCAGTTACTTTATAGAGAGCAGGGTTCAGACCGACAGGCAGACGTGTGGGGGACTGGACATCGGCTTATTTGGGTTGAGGGCTCCATCCAGACAGGTGGGGCTCCATCCAGACAGGTGGGGGCTCCATCCAGACAGGTGGGGGCTCCATCCACACAGGTGGGGGCTTCATCCAGGCAGGTGGGGGCTCCATCCAGACAGGTGGGGGCTCCATCCAGACAGGTGGGGGCTCCATCCAGACAGGTGAGGGCTCCATCCAGACAGGGGGGGCTCCATCCAGGCAGGTGGGGGCACCAACCAGACAGTGGGGGCACCATCCAGGCAGGTGGGGCTCCATCCAGGCAGGTGAGTGGTAGAGCTAAGGTCTGGTCAGCGTCTGCTCACAGGAGGAACATCTGGAACATCTGAAACAGCTCCACTCCCAGAGGGAGCGGAAGAGAAGGAGAGAGAGACACTGGTGAACAGCAGTGAACTGATTTGTCTGTGTAAGACATGAGGTTATGGGACAGAGATGAAGGAGAAGGAGCAGTTAGAATAAGAGGACAGAGGCTCAGGGCACCATACTTCCCCCAGCATCTAACTCCTAGAGCAGCCTGACTTCAGCTGTGGAGTTAACCCTGCTCCTCTAACCTGGCCATAAGCTTTCTCATAGAAGAATGTTTTAAGCCTAACCTTAAATGTAGAGACTGTGTCTGCCTCTCTGACATGAGGTGGAAGCTGATTCCATAAAACAGGAGATTGGTAACTAAAAGTTCTACCTCCCATTGTAAGTTTATTAAATCTGGGGACCACTTGTAGCCCTGCATTTTGTCTGTTTGGTTTGTAAGGTGCTGTCAGGTCAGAAATATAGGATGGGGCCGTCTCATTTACAGCTTTATAGGTGAGAAGAAGGATTTTAAATTTAATTCTAAACTCGACCGGGAGCCAATGAAGTGAAGCTAACACCAGAGTAATGTGTCTCTTCTATTTGTTCCCGTTAATAATGTTGCTGCTGCATTTTGAACAAGCTGAATGCTTTTTAGTAGCTTTTAGGGCAGGCTGCCAGCAGAGAGTTACAGTCTGATCTTGATTAAATAAATGCATGGACAAGCTTTTCCGCATCATTTTTGGATAAGATATTTCTAACTTTGGTGATGTTGTGGAGGTGGAAGATGCTGTTTTACAGACTTGGTTTATATGGGCTTTAAATGATAAGTCTTGGTCAAATATAACCCCCAGGTTCCTCACGGTGGAGCTCGAGGTCACACTGATGCCATCCAGGGAAACTATCTGATCTGATAGAGCCTCTCTCAGGTTTTTGGGGCCAAGTATAATAACCTCTGTTTTTTCAGGGTTTAGAAGGAGATAATTAACTGACACGAGCATTGAGCTTTTCCACATGTCACTGTGACCAGGTTTTATTGATAAGTACAACTGTGTGTCATCCGCATAATAGTGAAAGTTAATGCTGTGCTTTCTGATTACATTCCCTAGGGGCAGCATGTAGAGCATAAACAGAATGGGTCCAAGTACTGAACCCTGCAGCCCGCCGTAGTTCACATTGGTGCACTCTGAAGATTGACCATTTACACTGACAAACTGGTACCTCTCAGATAGATTTAAACCAGCACAAGGCCACTCCTCTCATCCCTACATCACATTCTAATCTTTGTAATAAGATGTTGTGGTCGATCGTGTCGAAGGCTGCACTGAGGTCTAACAATTGAGAGCAGCCTATTGTCTGCAGCTGATAAATCATTTGTGACTCGAACTATGCAGTTTCTGTGCTGTGATGGGGTCTAAATCCTGACTGGAAAATCTCAAATAGGTCCTGTAGGTGGCAACAAAGCTGTTTAGTTACGACTCTTTCTAGAACTTTTGCAACAAAAGGAAGGTTTAATATTGGTCTGTAGTTGGCCAGAAGGCCTGGGTCTAAACTGGGTTTTTTCAGAAGTGGTTTAATCACTGCATATTTAAAGGACTGTGGGACGTAGCCTGTCTCTAGCGAGGTATTTTGTAACCCAGGTGAGAAAACCCTGCTCCAGAGCCGTTCTCCTGCTATTTAATATTCAGAACACTTTGCGCCGACGTCATCACGTTAGTGACGTAGTCACGTGACCGCTGTACCGCCAATCAGGCAGCATATCAACAGGAAGTTAGACGCGCTGGTCAGCGCGAGGCAGAGGATTCCAGGGCAGATGCTACAGGTGGGTTAAAGTTACTTTTATAGTTTATTTCGCTGTCTTTTGTCGGTTCATTAAATGCAATTACTGTCGGAACTTTAGGAGCTGACTACTGGGTCCCGACCACTACGGAAAAGAGCGCGAGTACGCGTTAAAACCCGAATTGGTGAGTTGTGCTAACATGTAGCTTAGCCTCTCATTCAAACGCATGAGTTAGCCTAGCCTAGCCGAGTCCATTGATTTGAATGGAGCGGTTAGCCTTGTCTTTTATGCCTATTTCTCAAAATGTATTTAAGTGAAGTGCAATTTATTTTGACTTTTTACCAACTTATTGTCTAACTGTGTATGAATTTTGGTTGTAATTGGATACATTTTAAGGCCCAAACTTAGTAATTGGTTGGAGCCTGTTGATTCTAATGCAGTATATGGCACTTCATGCACTTTAAAGGGTGCACTTAGTACTGTTATTTCTTGGATTTAATTGTTCATACAATACATGGATAATTGAACAACATGATGATTAACTACATATGCTAATGTTATTTATTATGAACTTTTGATATTGATCCTCAATATTTAGCACTGATATTGGTACATTGATTGATTTATAAATACACTGTTTATTTATTGATTGGATGGAATTATGAAGTGCACATGATTTCTTGATTTGGTCCTGTTCTTGTGCAGGCCAGGTCGGATGGCGAGGTAGAACCTTGAGGAACTGAACTGAACTGAACTCAGGCAACAGGCCTGGCATATACCCTCAGCCCGGACACAGTATCGTGACCCTCACCTGCTCGGTTGGGCCGGTAGGAGGCTCCTGTAGCCGCCCTTTACATTTGTACCCCGTTTTGAACTCTTGTCTGTTCGCACGGCTCGTGGCTACTCATTCTGGACCCTATTCATACTCGCACTCGCACTTTCGCACAACCTACCTCAGCACTATATGGACAATCTCCACGCCACGAACTCTTTGCGTGTCATACGTCAGACAAATCAATACTCGAGCCTTTTCTGCTGTTTACATATGGACTATTTAAATTGCTAAGGCAGAGTCTTTTGAATGTACATTTTTCTGAACTCGGATTATGAATCTATATATTTTTTCCTGAATGGCCATTCTTCGTACTATGCATGCATTTGTATTGTCTTTGAATTTGTATGTCTTTTCAATATATGGTACCAGCAACTTTAAATAACTGTCTCAGTCCTTGTTTTTCACTCCACTCCTAGAGTCGATATCTAGAGCCTTCTGAACTAGCCCAATCCAACTTTAACGTTAGCTATAATCGCATTGTTACCTACTTATTACCAGCTCAGTATTATTAGCTTTGGGTAACATATATGCTGCAATTTACTATATTCAGTATAATATCATTAATTAGGGGGAAAGTTTCTTTAAAAAGCTGAGTGGGTATTGGGTCTAGAAGACAAGTTAGGCCACAGTTAACACCATTTTTTTTGTTGTTTATTAATTTTATTGTTGGTAGTTATTTTTATTAGATTTTTGGAGATTGCTCTTTTTATAAGTGGGCGACTGCTTTTGATGGGGCGAGGAACAGATACAGTCTCTGTTTGCTGCACTAAACCTGAACACTGGACTTGCACGTGATTGAGAGGAGGAAGCTCAGAGGAGTGTTCTGAACTACTGCTCTGTGCCCAGGTCCCACCTCTGGTTTGTCAGATGAAGCGAAGATGCTGTCGGTCATATTTCTAGATCAGACAGCAGAGCCCTCCCAAGTGGGATGGATGCCGTCTTTGGAAATGAGACCTGGTTTTCCCCAAAACACACGCCAATTATCAGCAAAGCCTATGTTGTTTTCGGGGCACCATCTCGATAACCAGCGGTTAAATGATGAAAAGCGGCTGTACATTTCATCACTGGTCAAATTCGGCAGGGGACCAGAGAATATTACGGCATCCGACATCGACTCGGCGAGTTTGCACACCGATCCTACGTTCACTTTGAGCAGCTCTGATTGTCTCCGCCGGGCGTCATTACCGCCAACGTGAATCACGATACGACGGAACCTACACTCACTCTGGGCTACATCCTAAGGTGTCCTTCGATGTCACCCACTCTGGCCCCTGGTGAACACCTAACTGTGGCCGCTGGCAGCCTCACGTCCCTGACTGTAGAACTGCCAATTACCAGAGTCGTTGGTACAGCCGGTGTGTTGCTGAGGGGAGCAAACCTATTCTACCTGCTTCTACCGCTTCTACCTGCTCTAGCCTGGCCTCCAAAGATAAAAACAAACTACACTTAATACACCTGGTGCTTTTCGCTAAAGGAGGCAGGTGACTCACTGTACATACGGCAAGCTGAGCAGAACAGAGGGGCGAGCGAAGAGAAGTATGAAAAACTTAATTGGAAAGAAAACACAGAATATATACATACTAAAATATCAATCAATCAATCAAACTTTATTTACAGAGCGCTTTTCATACAAAAATACAACACAAAGCACTTTACAGTGATTGGGCTTTGAAAACTGCCTCAGTATTTGAATTTTGGGAAAATCAGGTCCAAGCGTAATTCCAATGTGCAAAGTCCCGTAATCCTGGTTCCGAACAGTTAGATCCTCTGTGTCTGAAGAACTCGCAGGTTCGCCCGACCCTGCTTGTCTTGTTAAAGTGTCAGTTTTGTTAAAAGACCAATTTATCGAATCCAGAGTTAATTTAGTTTTGGAGAGTAAAGCGGAGAGAGTCGAGGAATAAGACACATTAGACAAGACGAGACATAGAAACAAAGCAGGAAAGATCAGGGGCAGGAGAGGAGAGGAAAAGCGTCCACCCTCCCCAAGAGCCAGAAAAAAACAATATAAAAAACATGATGTTCTGTTCTGAGATCTGGGGTAATATTCATAATAATACAATAATATTTCATGACATTTTATAAAGTTGTGCTCCTGTACACATATAACCCCCACACACATCTCTCACTCCAGACATTTATCTTCCTCCACACACTGAAGTGAGCCTCACGTCTGCTCGCTTTTTCTGTCCAGCTCCACAATTAACATCCATATTTTTGTTCAGTGATGTAATAATGTGTGAAAAACGTTTGGACTGTTTTACACTGAGCAGAGTGAGTCTGTCTGAGCGCACAGAGACGCTGAGGAGCCATAATCCCACCAGAGCCCAAACCCAGGGAGCAGAGTGTGAGTGGATCTGGTCCTGAAGGTGTGGAGGTGGGTCAGTTGGTCAGAGGAGACTGTGTAGAAGGACAGAGAGTGAGCAGGACAGTCCACAAACACTGCCACTGTCCCAGAAGAGGAGGACCTGGGCTCAGGGAGGGGGGTGTGTTTGTTATTATGCCAAACATAGAAACCATCTTTAGAACAGAACAGACTCCAGGACTGATCATTGCCTCCAAACCAACTGTCAGCACCGACTCCTTTCCTTCTGATTCTTCTGTCAGACACTGATATAAAAACCCCTCCACTCCACTGGACCTCCCAGTAACAGCGACCAGTCAGACCAGAGGAACACAGAATCTGAGGCCAGCGCTCAAATCTGTCCTGATGATCTGGATACGGCTGCTCCTGTCTCACATGTGTCACCTTCTTGTTGTTGTCGGACAGTTGGAGTTCTCTCTGAGCTGTGTTTGGATCCAGAGTGAGATCACAGAAATCTGATGGAGAGAAGACACAACACAGCAGCAGTTAGTCCCCTGTCCACTGTCAACATGAGACACACGTTTAATTCTGCACCACACGGCTCCATTTGTTCATGAACCATGGATTTAAAGACTTTCACTCGTTCAGGATTCAGCTCTTTTCTGTCTTTGTTCTTTTATTTCTTCATCCTTCACTTTTGTGTTTGGCTCAGATTTACTGGAGGAAAAACATTTCCTTTCACAGCCCCACACCTGTTTAGTCCTGGTTTAGTCCTGGTTTAGTCCTGGTTTAGTCCTGGTTTAGTCCTGGTTCAGTCCTGGTTTAGTCTCTCCTTTGGTCCTGTTTAGTCCTGGTTTAGTCCTAGTTTAGTCCTGGTTTAGTCCTGGTTCAGTTCTGGTTTAGTCCTGGTTCAGTCCTGCTTCAGTCCTGCTTTAGTCCTGTTTAGTCCTGGTTTAGTTCTGGTTTAGTCCTGGTTCAGTCCTGGTTCAGTCCTGGTTTAGTCCTGGTTTAGTCCTGGTTCTGTTCAGCTGCTCATGACTAAAGGTTTTTCTTCTGCTCTTTTTCATGATTATTTCTGTTTAGATTTTTTCTGTTGTGATTTAATGTGTTTCTTCTTCTGTGAAGCTCTTTGAATGACTCTGTCTGAACTGAGCTCTACAAATAAACTTGTGTTCGATTGTAAAAAGTGTCCAGATGATTCCCTGAAACTCTCCATCTCTACATCACCACAGTGTTTGAGTCGCTCCAGAAGGAAACGCTGTGAGCCTCACAAATGTCGGCTCATAAAATGCTGACAGACGCTTTGTTTGTGTGAGACAAATGAAATGATCAAAGTGACCAGAGTTAAATGGGTTCAGTCAGACTTACATCTGCAGATTGGATTCAGCCATCGTTCTCCAGCAGGTCTCAGTCTGAAGGAAACATCAGAGTTTGTCTCAGAGCATTTTCACTCCATGTGACATTAAAATGTGTTATTTTGAGCCCAACACTGTCCTCAGTCTGTGCTGCTCAGGCCTCTGGTGCTTCTGAAGTCTGTTTTTATTCATTCCACTGTCATTTCTGAGGTTCAGTGTTGAGCAGGAGCAGGTCCATACCTGAGAGTGTCCAGTGTGCAGTGGGGCTCCTCCTGTAGAGCACACAGGAGCTTTACTCCTGTGTCTCCTGGATGGTTGTAGCTGAGGTCCAGTTCTATCAGATGGGAGGGTTGGACCTCAGAGCTGAGGCCAGAGAAGCACAGCCTTCCTCTGAGAGCAGACACCCTGACAGTCTGAGGACACAGATTATTGGAATCAGGAACATTAATGAGGAACATTCAACCCAAATGAGACAAACAACAAGTCCCAGATCTTTATGGGACTTTATCAAATGTTCTTTCCAATGCAAATACCAACAGCTTCTGTAATAATAGTGAAGAATATGAACCCCTCTGACCTGAGCTGTTCCAGTTTACACTGAGGACTCTTCAGTCCAACACACAACATCTTCAGCCCTGAGTCCTTCAGGTGGTTGTGACTGAGGTCCAGGACTGTCAGACTAGAGGACTGGGAGCTGAGGACTGAGGACAGAGCTTCACAGCTTCTCTCTGACAGGTCACAGCCGCTCAGTCTGGAGAGAAAACATTGTTTATGCAGAAGTTGAATCAAACCGTCCTCTGTTAAACAAAGGTTACTCACAGAGCTTTGTTGGAGGCCTTGACCACTGGCAGCAGCCTCAGGAGAACCTCCTCTGAAGCACAGTATTTCTTCAGCTCAAACTGCTCCAGATCTTCTTCTGATGACAGTAAGATGAAGGCCAGAGCTGACCACTGAGCAGGAGACAGTCGACCTCCAGACAGATGTCCTGATCTCAGGTACTGTTGGACCTGCTCCACCAGAGAACGATCATTCAGTTCATTCAGACAGTGGAGCAGGTTGATGCTCCTCTCTGCAGACACATCCTCACTCAGCTTCTTCTTGATGTACTCAGCTGTTTTCTGATTGGTCTGGGAGCTACTTCCTGTCTGTGTCAGCAGACCTTGTAGAAGGCTCTGATTGGTCAATAGTGAAAGACCCAGGAGGAAGCGGAGGAGCAGGTCCAGGTGTCCGTTTGGACTCTGTAAGGCCTGGTCCACAGCTGTCTGGTGAAGATGCTTTAGTTTTCTTTTCAAACCGAACTTTGTAGACTTCTGTGTTTTCTCTGAGAGCAGGTTGATCCCAGTGTTGATGAAAGTCAGATGGACATGAAGAGCAGCCAGAAACTCCTGCACACTCAGATGGATGAAGCAGTAGACCTTGTCCTGGTACAGGCCTGGCTCCTCTCTAAAGACCTGTGTGAACACTCCGGAGTAAACTGAGGCCGCTGCAACGTCCAGCCCACACTCGCTCAGGTCACTCTTGTAGAAGATCAGGTTTCCTTTCTGCAGCTGCTCAAAGGCCAGTTTTCCCAGAGACTCCACCATCTTCCTGGTCTCTGGACTCCAGTGTGCGTCTGTCTCAGATCCTTCTTCATACTTGATGTTCCGGACTTTGGCCTGAACCACCAGGAAGTGGATGTACATCTGAGTCAGGGTCTTGGGCAGCTCTCCTATCGCTCTGCGTCTCAACACGTGCTCCAGGACTGCGGCAGCGATCCAGCAGAAGATCGGCAGGTGGCACATGATGTGGAGGCTTCTGGACGTCTTGATGTGGGAGATGATTGTGTCGGCCTGGTCTCTGAACCTCTTCCTGAAGTACTGCTCCTTTTGCGGGTCGGTGAACCCTCTGACCTCTGTCACCATGGAGACGCACTCAGCAGGGATCTGATTGGCCGCGGCGGGTCGTGTGGTTATCCAGAGGCGAGCGGAGGGAAGCAGCCTCCCCTGATGAGGTTCACCAGCAGCACGTGCACTGAGGCCGACTCTGTGGGGTCGCTCAGGACCTCGGTTTTGGTGAAGTCCAGAGGAAGTCTGCACTCGTCCAGACCGTCAAAGATGAAGAGCACCTGGAGGTGTTCAAAGCTGCAGAGTTCTGCTCGTGTTTGACTAAAGAAATGATGAACAAGTGTCACCAAGCTGAAGCTTCTGTTCTTCAGCACATTGAGCGCTCTGAAAGTGAACGGGAACAGCAGCTGTATGTCCTGGTTGGCTTCACCTTTAGCCCAGTCCAGACTGAACTTCTGAGTGAGCACTGTTTTCCCGATGCCAGCCACTCCCTTTGTCAGCACTGTTCTGATGGCTCCATGTGTGTGAGCTGGGCCTTTAAACATGTCTTCACATGTGATGGCCGTCTCTGCTGGGCCTGGAGTCCTGGAGGCTGTTTCCATGTGTCTGACCTCATGTTCCTGGTTGACCTCTGAAGACCCTCCCTCTGTGATGTAGAGCTCTGTGTAGATCTCATTCAGAAGGGTGGAGTTTCCTGCTTTAGCAATGCCCTCAAACACACACTCAAACTTCTGCTGCAGGTCAGACTTCAGGTTACGCTGACAAACTACAGAATTACTCCCTGAAAGAAGACACAGACACAGACCTGAGTCTCAGAAGATAAAATGACTGTGAGCACCTTGTTAAATGTGTTAAATGGTCCTACTGCTCCACAGATGCTCAGCCAGTTCCTTCTGCTTCATCCTCCTCAGGAATTTCAGTGTGATCTTCAGAACAGCCTCACTGCAGCTCCTCTGCTCTTCATCCTCATCCTCCACAGGATCTAAGCCTTCTGGGTCATCTGTACTCAGAACCTTGTGGAGCTTCTTCAGCTCCTTCTGGACCAAAGTGAAGATGTGCTCCTCCAGAAGCTGAACAGACACATTATAAACAGCACAAATTCCTCAGTGTCAGATCTGTGTGAAACAAGCTCTCGTTCATCTGAACATTAGTGAATGACAGACCTTAAATATGGAGTCCAGCTGTGTCTGATGGTGCTGACCACTGGAGACCTGTGGACCCAGCTGCTCCCTCTGTGACAGAGACACATTAAACACTCAGGTTCATTTCAACTGTTTTATTCAGCACTGGAGGAAACTCATGGCTCTGTGGTAAAATGCTGTGGCTCTCCCATAGACCGGTCACTCCTGAGGGACTCACAGGTGTGACCGTCTGTGGGAGACTCTGTGCTGGAGTCTGGTGGATTTAACTAACAGGAAAATACATTTGGACTTTAACTTTAAATGACAAATCAGAGCACTGTTTTGGACAAATCTCACACCAATGTTTTTTGTACATAGTTTTACTCTGAACTTTAATTTTTTCATTATAGTGACTGAGTCTTTACATCGGCAAACTCAGTGAACTTTCAGTTAAACAGAAATTGTGAAATGCTAAATAACTCGTATACCAGATCTAATTCCCCATTTAGTTCTAATGTCCTGCACCATAACACACAGCGTCACTCACAACTCTCTCCTGAAGGTCAGTGGTTCTCCCATAGACATGTGACTCCTGAGGGACTCACAGCTGGGACCAGGTTCAGACGGAGGACGTTTCTGGTGGATCCTGAGACACAGAAGAAAACACACTTCAGTCACAGTAAAACACGTGGGACTGTTCTGACTCAGATACTTCAGGAGGTTCTACAAAGTGTTCATGAGGCCTTCACCCCAGACGCTTCAGTGCGGCAGATTCAACACCAAACATCCAGTTTATATCGTTTTAAAGTTTTCATTCTGGAACAAAGAACAGACTTCTGTGTGTCATTGTGATTTTAATGTGATTCTCTGTGAACTGTGGACCCTCCTGGACGTGTTTTTAGCTTCATTCAAACCACGTCACCCACATTAGATCAGATGTTTGTGAACATAAAGTCCTGACGTTATGAGGAGGTGTGAGTGGGACTTACTGTGGACCATCTTCTCTTTTAAAGTCAATCCCTCGTTCCATAGAGTCATCACTCTTGAGTGACTCGGCGCTGGTCCCAGGAGCAGGTCTGTGGACACAGATGGAGCAGTGGCTTTAGTCTGAGCTCTGACATGGAGAACAGTGGTGGAGTTAGAGATGGTCCCGTACCTCTGAGCTTTGGGGGGGTGAGTGGTTTTAGAGGGAGGGGCTCCGTCCTCTCTGTGCTCTCTCTGATCCATGCTCTGTTCATTTGCTTCAAAAGGAAAAACACATAAAACATTCAACAACACCAACGTTTAAACACGTCACAAATGTTCCTCTGCTAAACACAGTCACATTATTATGTTTGGAAACGGACTCGTTTGGTCCGGATCACAGTTTGCTCGTCTTTATTCACACCTGAATTAAAGTCCGGACTTTCAGGGAGTCAAACTCTCGTTAACTCTAGTTAATAGTGCAGCTTTAACACAGAAGAGTTCAACACTGGTTTACAAGAACGACGTGTAAAATATCGTTTACAAAGAACAACGTGTAAAAGTATTTGCTGAATGAACTGAATCCACATTTCTGTTCTCCTTTGGGTTCGTCCTTGCTGCGTCCTTATTGTGAGTGGGCTTGCCTCTCCACAAACCTGACTCTCATTTGTCCTGAAGGAGGCGCTCCTCCTCCTGCCTCCTCCACAAATGCACAGTGACTCTAATGATGCATCTGAAGGGGAAATGCTGCAGAACAAAAGCTGCTGCGACACGTCCCACATGTGCACAGAAGCTGCTTATGTTTGAATGTGTTTTTCTCCACAGTTTGAGGAAATAAGACACAGGAATAACAGCCACACCTTTGGACTGGAGCAGCACATCACCAGACCAACGCCTCACACTGCACACCAGAAAAATCATTTGAGACGTTTCAGCAGCTCCTGTGTTTATCTCCATTTAAACGTCTTTAATCCAAACGCACAGATTTGATTCATTTAGACAAAAGTGCAGAAAAGTCTCCCCAAAGTCACGAGGAACTAGTAATGAGGCACTACAGAGTTTTTCAGAGTAACTTCCCCAACACGACTCACAACGTCACAGTGAAGAGTTCACCTCCTGAAACAAACACGACCATGTTTGAACGACTAAAAGCAGCTCTTGGTTTCGTCATTAAGGCTCAGACAGAAACTGGAGCAAACCTGAAGGAAAATCCTGCTTTTCTAACTAAACAGAAACAGTCCAAACACAGTGTAGAAAGAATAAAGTCGTACCGTGTGTGAAACAGCAGAACGAGCGCAGAGGAAACGCGTCTGGACACGAGCAAATGTCGAGCTTTTCAATCTTCTGTTTTTCTGTTCTATTTCCTGGAGTTTCAGAGGCGACAGAATCCAGTCTGACGGGTTCTGTGTGTTTGTGTTTGTGTTTGTGAACTGAGACGGACGTGTGTGTGTGTGTGTGCGAGCGAGTGTGTGAGTGTGTGTGTGTGTGTGTATGTATGTGTGTGTGTGTGTGTGTATTGTGTGTGTGTGTGTGTGTGTGTGTGTGTATTGTGTGTGTGTGTGTGTAGTCTGGGTGTGTGTGTATAATCTGTGTGTGTGTATGTGTGTGTGTGTATAGTGTGTGTGTGGGTATAATGTGTGTATTGTGTGTGTGTGTGTATGTATAGTGTGTGTATAGTCTCTCTGTGTGTATAGTGTGTGTATAGTCTCTGTGTGTGTATAGTGTGTGTGTGTGTATAGTGTGTGTGTGTGTGTGTCTGTATAGTGTGTGTGTTTGTGTATAGTGTGTGTATAGTGTGTGTGTGTGTGTCTGTATAGTGTGTTGTGTGTATAGAGTGTGTAGTGTGTGTATAGTGTGTGTGTGTGTGTGTGTGTGTCTGTATAGTGTGTGTGTTTGTGTATAGTGTGTGTATAGTGTGTGTGTGTGTGTCTGTATAGTGTGTATAGTGTGTCTGTGTAGTGTGTGTATAGTGTGTATATAGTGTGTGTGTAGTGTGTGTATGGTGTGTGTGTATTGTGTGTGTGTGTGTATAGTGTGTGTGTATAATGTGTGTATAATGTGTGTATAGTGTGTGTGTGTGTATAGTGTGTGTGTGTGTGTCTGTGTGTCTGTATAGTGTGTGCGTGTATAATGTGTGTATAGTGTGTGTATAGTGTGTGTGTAGTGTGTGTGTATAGTGTGTGTGTAGTGTGTGTGTGTGTATAGTGTGTGTGTATAGTGTGTGTGTGTGTGTATAGTGTGTCTGTGTAGTGTGTATAGTGTGTGTATAGTGTGTGTGTGTTTGTCTTTAGCCCATGGTGGGGACCAGCACAGTCATTCATGAAGTGACAATTAAATTCATTGCACAGAAGACCACAGGGAGGCGCTGTCAACGTTTCAGGCGTGACCCCACAATGCACAAAAACCGGAAAAGTGTGCTTAAGTGTGCTTAGATGAAGTTTCCTCAGTATCGCCCCCCTGCTGGTCGGACGCGGTACTGCAGGAACACACACTTTACACACAGTTGGACAAACACGAGACGGATTTAAAAGCTTTTATTGACAATTACACTGAGTTCATGCAGCAAGTCGATATTTGCAGTGTTGACTCTTCTTTTTCCAGACCTCTGCACTTCTCCCTGCAGCTTCACTCAACTTCTGCACCAAATCCTGACTGACGGCTCCATTCTGGCATAATCAAGGCTTTGAGTTTGTCAGAATTTGTGAGTTTTTGTTTGTCCACCGCCTCTTGAGGACTGACCACAAGTTCTCAGTGGGATTAAGATCTGGGGAGTTTCCTGGACCTAAAATCTTTATGTTTTGTTCCTGAGCCGTTGAGTTATTCCGTTTGCTTTATGGAAAGGTCCATCTGCTGGAAAAGGCTTTGTTCATCACCAAACTGCTCTTGGACGGTTGGGGGAAGTTGCTCTCGGAGGACGTTCTGGTACCAAAATGAATATTTGTGTCATTCTCCAAACTTTTGGCCACGACTGTAGAGAGTTATGAAAGACAGTCTGTCACAGCAGGAATCTCCTAGTTTCCTGTTTCAGTTAGTCGTAAATAAAGATATTTATGTCACAGACTCATCTGTTCAGCTTCACTTTGTGGAGGGTGGAGGGAAATGTGGGACTGTTCTTTTTTCAATCACTTAAAGCGCTTTGTGCTGCATTTTTGTATGAAAAGTGCTCTATAAATAAAGTTTGATTAATTGAAGAAAAAAGCTTTATTCACTGCACAAAAAAACCTATCAATAATAAGGAAAAAATACCAATTTTGAGGTAAAATGCCCTATTTTAAGTGAAATTCTCTGCCAGTTCAGTAAGAAATTTTCACTTACCAAGTTTTCTTAAAACAAGACGAAATATGAATCTTGTTCTAAGCAGAAAACACGAGTTTCAAGTATTTTTCCAGATTTTTCCCCTTATTGGTTTGAGGAGGAAGTTAAAGAGGCTTAACCTGGACTGAGTTAATATAAAAAGTGCTTAGAATAAGTTGTAATATGTAGATAAGATAAATCAGGATGAATATCTTGAAACAATTTAAAAAAAATCTCATCTTATTGAGTAAAAAAATCTTAAAATTGATCTTTTAAGATGAATCTGCTTAATTCAAGTCAGTTTAACTTTGCTAGAAAATCCTTTTTTGTAATGTTTTTGTGACTCCAGCCTCCAGGAAACTTTCATCAGCACCGAAACCGAGGAAAAGTCGGCTCAGACGCTGTCGGGAGGTAAGTCAGTGCTGACGCGACTCTATTTTATTTATTTATTTATTTATTGCTCATGCATCAACTCAAAGAGAACAACAAAAAAAATAAAAAAACAAAAAAACAGTCCATATTCCAGCCACTACTCGCCTCGTCTTTGCTGCATGAACAAAAGGAACAGGAAGAAGATAAATCTGATAAACCTGCTCCTTTCACAGATCCAAAAAATTAAACATTTCTTTAATAATTAACCTCCACTGCAAAACCAACACAAGTCACCTGAGCCACATGTAAATATATGACATTATCTTTCTTCACTCTCCTCAGTTACGTCGTCCATCATTATTTTATCCTTATACAGACTCTGCTGACGGAGACGTGCAGATTCATGTGAAAAAACACAAACTATCACTTTAACGCTGCTGAGTGTGTTTGTTTTGGAGCAGAATTTGAAAATGGAATCTCAGAAACCAAATGTATTGTGCGTTTTCAAATCCGTTAATGTGAAAGGGGAAAGGCGGAGGTTCTGTCAGCTCCTGCTCCTTTTGGGCGTCTGATTTTTTACTCTTTATTTTCCCTTTTTAACACTTTGGTTCTGAATGCAGGTGTGAGAGTTGCTGCTGAGGCCTGGGCGAACACTGTGCTGGAGGAGACTGTTGCTGCTGCTACCTTAAAACAATGACCCCTAAAGAGGTGAAGAATGACTTGGAGGAACTGAAAACCTCTGTCAACATAATGGGTCAGCAGTTGAGAACGAGTTCTGAACAACAACGCACTATTATGTGTTTAGTGCAGGACATTCAAGAACTAAAAGGCTGAATGATGAAAAACAACAAAGACTTCACTTTCTGGAGACACATGTGGCAGATTTAGAGCAATACTCACGAATAAATGATGTGATTATTTCTGGAATACCACTCAAACCACCTTCGTATGCTCATGCCCTGAAGGGGTTACAGAGGGAAGAGGGCACCAATGAGCATGACACCTCAAGTGAAGTCCAAGTCACTAAATATCTTGAGAACAAGGACATTTATATGGACACAAATAGCATTGAAGCATGTCACACTTTACAGATTCAGAATCAGAAAGCTAAATCTGTTGTTATAGTGAGATTTTTCAACAGAAAGAGTAAGATTGATTTACTGAGGCAAGGCAAAAATTTAAAGGGGACAAATGTGTATATTAATGAGCACCTCACAAAATCTAATGCAGATTTAGCTAGAAGAGCAAAGTTTCTTAGGAAACAGAGAAAAATCCAGGCAACCTGGACCACTAACTGTAAAGTGTATGTTAAGACAAATGGTGGAGCAGAAGAAGCTAAGGTTTTTTGTATTAAAAGTCCTGACCAGTTAGAAAGGTTTAATAGTAATCACACTTGAATGAGATGAAACATAGGCTTAGTACACTGGCTAACATTATTTTTTTTTAAATCTTGTTTCTTCCTCTGTTTTCATATAATGATGTTTCAGACAGCTAAAAAAGGAGTTAGATTTGCTCATTTGAACATCTGTAGTTTAAGATACAAAGTGTGTGAATTGTCTTCTATTTTGTTGGAAACAAATATTCACATAATGGCGGTCACTGAAACACACTTAGATGAAACTGTAGAAGATTCGTCTTTGGTAATAGAAGGATACACTATATTCCGGTCTGACAGAAATAAATATGGTGGGGGAACTGCTTTTTATATTCAAAATAATATTCCAGTTAAAATAAGAAAAGACCTTGGCATGAATGGCATAGAAGCACTGTGGCTGCAAGTGCATCTTCCACATGGTAAACCCATATTGGCGTGTTGGTGTTACCGGCCACCAGGCTCAAATATAGAATACTTGAATAATGTCTGTACAATGATCCAAAAGGCCACTGATACAAATGATGAAGTGTTTATTCTAGCAGATATGAATATTGACTGGATCTCTGATAATTGTGCTATGAAAAAAACACTGTGTGACACCATTACTGTGTGCAATTTAGTGCAGATAATAAATAGACCTACTAGAACTGTGACTAACAAAGATGGGCAAACTACATCAACTTGTATTGATCACGTTTATACAAATTGTGTTGAAAAGTGCTCTAATATTATTTCAGTACCAGTCGGCTTCAGTGATCATAACATAATTGCTTTGAATTTTAAAACAAAAGTTCCAAGAGTTTGACCTAAAGTCATTCATAGGAGAATGTATAAGTATTTCTCTGAGGATGATTTCACGAGAGATGTGGAGAATATACAGTGGAATTCTGTGTTACAGAGCATGGCTGCTGAACAGGCTCTTACTACCTTTTGTAATTTATTTAATGCAGTGTGTGATAAATATGGCCCAGTGAGGAAAGTCTCTGTGAGATCCATAAAGTCCCCTTGGTTAGATGGTGAATTGATGCAGTGTTTGATGGAGAGGGATAAACTGAGAAAATCTGCTGAAATCTCTGGCGCTCTTGCAGATCGGCAGTCTTATAGGTCACTTAGGAATAAAGTTACAAAAATGAATAGGAAAAAAGAAAACAATACTATCAAGCTAAATTTGAGCAATGTGGTAAAAATAGAAAACAGTTATTGAAGTTGATTAATGAACTTATGAGTAGGAGTAAAATCAGTAAAATGTCTTCTTTTGTTGAGCAGGATGGAACCTTCATTACCTTCAGACCTTTGGAAGTTGCGAGTTACTTCAATAACTATTACCAGAATAAAGTGAGTACAATCAGAAATGAGACGGCCCCTGTAGATGGTTATTTTTCAACAACAATAATTAAAAAACAAATAATGAAAGGGAAAAAATGCAGTTTTGAGTTCAGGCCAATTGAAAATGAGGAAATGTTACAGCTTCTTGAGAATTTGAACTGCAATAAACCTTGTGGAATCGATAATATGGATGGAAAACTCCTAAAATTTGCAGCTAAATCAATAGCTAAGCCTCTATGTCATATTTTTAATATATGTTCTGAGGAATGTGTGTAGTGTACCCAAGCTTGTGGAAAATATCAAAAGTTGTTCCCTTGGTTAAAAATTCTAGACAACAATTAACTGGGCAAAACAGTAGAGCCATAAGCATTTTACCTGTCCTGAGTAAACTGATGGAGGGAGTTATGTGCAAACAGATTCAGAACTATTTCAATGAGAATTGTATTTTTTCTGATGTCCAACATGCATAAGGAAGGTTATTCTACCAATACAGCACTCATAGCGCTTACTGACCAATGGTTGCATCAAATTGACTGTAAACAGTTGATAGGAGCTGTTTCTTGATTTTAGTGCAGCCTTTGACCTTGTTGATCACAGCCTTTTACAAATGAAATTGTCTGCTTATGGTTTTAATAGTGCAGCTTTACAGTTTATGTGCAGTTATTTAACTGATAGGAAACAATGTGTCACATTCAATGGTTCACTTTCAAATAAAGTAACACTCTCATGTGGAATCCCACAAGGAAGTTGCCTGGGCCCTCTGCTCTACAGTATTTTTGTTAACGATATGCCACATGCACTAGAAAAGGCCTGTATGACTGTATATGCAGATGATACCACCACATGTTCCCTCAGCTGATTTGGATCAGGTCAATGACCTACTACAACAGGAGCTAATGTCTGTTCAAAAATGGGTTCTGGAGAACCGTTTAAAACGGAATATTACAAAAACAAAGTGCTATTGGGATCAAAGCATTCTGTTCAAAAAAATCTTAAGCTAAACATTTCTCTCAATAAACAACCATTGGAACAAGTCAGAAATTAAACTTTTGGGTGTCATTTTAGACCAAACTATGACATGGACGACTCATATAAATAATACTGTTACCAAAATGAGTAGGAATATTGCAATAATTAGAAGGAATGCTTATTTTATGCCAATGGAAACAAGAAAACTGGTAATTGCCTCTCTTGTTTTATCTCAGATGGACTATTGTCCTAATGTGTGGTGCTGCAAACAAAGATTTAGACAATCTCCAGATAGTTCAGAATCGAGCTGCTCTGAACTGCTCTTTTAGGGCTAATATCAGTGCTGTGCATGAGAAACTTTGGTGGCTGAAAGTCAAGGACAGACTGGCCTGTAGTTTAGTTTTGTCTTTGCATAAAGTGTGGGCGACACACAGACCTGTGCACATGTCCTCACACACAGACCTGTGCACATGTCCTCACACACAGACCTGTGCACATGTCCTCACACACAGACCTTTGCACATGTCCTCACACACAGACCTGTGCACATGTCCTCACACACAGACCTGTGCACATGTCCTCACACACAGACCTGTGCACATGTCCTCACACACAGACCTGTGCACATGTTCTCACACACAGACCTGTGCACATGTTCTCACAGATACAGCGCATCTGTAGCAGGCACAGGTTTAATACAAGACAAGCCTCAAACACAAGAACTAATGCACTGAAAGCAACATTTTTCTACAGAGCCGTTTCTCACTGGAATGTTCTGCCACAACATATGAGGCTTATACAAAATTATGCGGTTTTTAAAAAATGTTTTAAGAAATTGCTTTTTGAAAAGGCTAATAGTTGAATGTCACATATTTTGAGTGTTTGGTTTGTGTTTTGATGATGTAACTCAAACTTAGTGTTTTGATTGATTGTTTTGATGGTGCTTAAAATGTCTTGTATTTGAGATTGGAGCCCAGGAAGACGAGTCTCTGCTTCTGTAGAGACTAATGGGGATCCTTAAATAAACAAATAAACAAATAAACAAATGAAGTTTCATCATCGTCCGACTTCCTCAGAAACAGAACTGAAGCCGGAATGAGGACAGTTTCGTTTCTGTGCAAAATAAACAAAGCACGACGGGGGTGTGAGGAAAATGATCTGCCCGAGGAACGAGACTTTTTCTGTTTTTTCTTTTGTTTTTATGAAGTTTAAGATATCGCAGCTTCTACATCATAATTATAAAGCAGATGACACAAAAGTGCATTTAGAGACCAAACCGTTTTATATTATTATTTTTTTTAAAAGCAATTATACATATAAAATAATAATAGAGAAAAAAGTGAAGTCCTCTCCTCCTGTCCTCTCCTCCTCTCCTCCTGTCCTCTCCTCCTCTCCTCAGTTCAATTCAATTTTATTTCTATAGCCCAGAATCACAACAAGAGTTTCCCCAATGTTCTTCACAGTGAAAAACATGGAAACATAATCTGACACAGACATCAGCAAACACATTGTCCCATCCTCAGTCTCTCGATAAACACACGATCCTTGGTGCCAGAGAGCAAAAAACCCACCGGCAGATGCAGTGTGGGAAAATTCTCTCCAGACACTGTTGCCAACAGCTGTCGCCATGCGGCACCTTCAGACCTGAGGCTTTGAGGAACCAGTTACTTTATAGAGAGCAGGGTTCAGACGGACAGGCAGACGTGTGGGGGACTGGACATCGGCTTATTTGGGTTGAGGGCTCCATCCAGGCAGGTGGGGCTCCATCCAGACACGTGGGGGCTCCGTCCAGACAGGTGGAGCTCCATCCAGGCAGGTGAGTGGTAGAGCTAAGGTCTGGTCAGCGTCTGCTCACGGGAGGAACATCTGGAACATCTGAAACAGCTCCACTCCCAGAGGGAGCGGAAGAGAAGGAGAGAGAGACACTGGTGAACAGCAGTGAACTGATTTGTCTGTGTAAGACATGAGGTTATGGGACAGAGATGAAGGAGAAGGAGCAGTTAGAATAAGAGGACAGAGGCTCAGGGCACCATACTTCCCCCAGCATCTAACTCCTAGAGCAGCCTGACTTCAGCTGTGGAGTTAACCCTGCTCCTCTAACCTGGCCATAAGCTTTCTCATAGAAGAATGTTTTAAGCCTAACCTTAAATGTAGAGACTGTGTCTGCCTCTCTGACATGAGGTGGAAGCTGATTCCATAAAACAGGAGATTGGTAACTAAAAGTTCTACCTCCCATTGTAAGTTTATTAAATCTGGGGACCACTTGTAGCCCTGCATTTTGTGAGCGCAGTGTCTGTTTGGTTTGTAAGGTGCTGTCAGGTCAGAAATATAGGATGGGGCCGTCCCATTTACAGCTTTATAGGTGAGAAGAAGGATTTTAAATTTAATTCTAAACTCGACCGGGAGCCAATGAAGTGAAGCTAACACCAGAGTAATGTGTCTCTTCTATTTGTTCCCGTTAATAATGTTGCTGCTGCATTTTGAACAAGCTGAATGCTTTTTAGTAGCTTTTAGGGCAGGCTGCCAGCAGAGAGTTACAGTCTGATCTTGATGAAATAAATGCATAGACAAGGTTTTCTGCATCATTTTTGGATAAGATATTTCTAACTTTGGTGATGTTGTGGAGGTGGAAGATGCTGTTTTACAGACTTGGTTTATATGGGCTTTAAATGATAAGTCTTGGTCAAATATAACCCCCAGGTTCCTCACGGTGGAGCTCGAGGTCACACTGATGCCATCCAGGGAAACTATCTGATCTGATAGAGCCTCTCTCAGGTTTTTGGGGCCAAGTATTATAACCTCTGTTTTTTCAGGGTTTAGAAGGAGATAATTAACTGACACAAGCATTGAGCTTTTCCACATGTCACTGTGACCGGGTTTTATTGATAAGTACAACTGTGTGTCCTCCGCATAATAGTGAAAGTTAATGCTGTGCTTTCTGATTACATTCCTAGGGCAGCATGTAGAGCATAAACAGAATGGGTCCAAGTACTGAGCCCTGCAGCACTCCGTAGTTCACATTAGTGCACTCTGAAGATTGACCATTTACATTGACAAACTGGTACCTGTCAGATAGATTTAAACCAGCACAAGGCCACTCCTCTAATCCCTACATCACATTCTGATCTCTGTAATAAGATGTTGTGGTCGATCGTGTCGAAGCTGCACTAAGGTCTAACTGAGGTCTCCAGGATTGAGAGCAGCCTATTGTCTGCAGCTGATAACAAATCATTTGTAACTGGAACTAATGCAGTTTCTGTGCTGTGATGGGGTCTGAATCCTGAGTGGAAAATCTCAAATAGTTTGTTGTCCTGTTGGTGGCAACAAAGCTGTTTAGTTCCAACTCTTTCTAGAACTTTTGCAACAAAAGGAAGGTTTGATATTGGTTTGTAGTTGGCCAGAAGACCTGGGTCTAAACTGGGTTTTTTCAGAAGTGGTTTAATCACTGCATATTTAAAGGACTGTGGGACGTAGCCTGTCTCTAGCGAGGTATTTTGTAACCCAGGTGAGAAAACCCTGCTCCAGAGCCGTTCTCCTACTATTTAATATTCAGAACACTTTGCGCCGACGTCATCACGTTAGTGACGTAGTCACGTGACCGCTGTACCGCCAATCAGGCAGCATATCAACAGGAAGTTGGACGCTCCGGTCAGCGCGAGGCAGAGGATTCCAGGGCAGATGCTACAGGTGGGTTAAAGTTACTTTTATAGTTTATTTCGCTGTATTTTGTCAGTTCATTAAATGCAATTACTGTCGGAACTTTAGGAGCTGACTACTAGGGATGGGCAAAATGAGGTCGCATGAGATGATGAGACCTCACAGCCAAGTGATTCAAAATGTGATTCAGTAATGAGATCTCACTCCGCT
This sequence comes from Odontamblyopus rebecca, assembly GCA_030686955.1. Lineage (NCBI taxonomy): Eukaryota > Metazoa > Chordata > Actinopteri > Gobiiformes > Gobiidae > Odontamblyopus > Odontamblyopus rebecca. Next base: position 3,383,897 of record CM060665.1, read on the forward strand.
GCCACCTGCTGTTACTTTGCACACATTGCAACCAAATTGTGCTGTGTTTTTCGTCTACATTGTTTGAACTAACACATTGGTTATTTGTAAAGGACTGTATAAAAAAATAAACTATGTCACACAAATATCTCTTTCATTGATTTGTATTTAGAAATACAATTTTTTCCAGGGTTTTAGGGCCGAGGCGGTTTCTTTTTTGAAAGAATGTCTCCAGCCTTGGAGAATTGGCACACTAAATTGTATTGAAAATAGCAAGGTGCTCATCTCAAGAGTGCCAGAGTTCAATATGTGAGTTGTAACAAAAAACACTTTAGTCCAACCCAGACCCCAAGTGCACTTTGAATATTTAAACATTTACTATTGCTTACGTTTCAAGGCAATCAAGACCGTTCTTGTTTCTACTACTACCACTAACTTTCTAACTCGCTGACTCACTGACTCGCTAACTCCTACAAACGCCGACAACACCACAAGTGCCGCCGCAAATTTAAAGTGCTTATAAGCGCTGGAGGTGGGTGAACCACTCTGACGTCACCACCTCTGAATGAGATCTCATCACGTGACTGCCTTGTTCATGATGCACGCCTCATTTTGAGACCTTAATGGGAACGCCCATTTTTGTTCGGTGCAGACCTCAAGATCTCATTTCATTTCGCCCATCCCTACCGACCACTACGGAAAAGAGCGCGAGTACGCGTTAAAACTCGAATTGGTGAGTTGTGCTAACATGTAGCTTAGCCTCTCATTCAAACGCATGAGTTAGCCTAGCCTAGCTGAGTCCATTGATTTTAATGGAGCGGTTAGCCTTGTCTTTTATGCCCATTTCTCAAAATGTATTTAACTAAGTGAAGTGCAATTTATATTGAGTTTTTACCAACTTATTGTCTAACTGTGTATGAATTTTGGTTGTAATTGGATACATTTTAAGGCCCAAACTTAGTAATTGGTTAACCACAAACTCCTGCTGTATGAAAGTTTACATGAGTAGGGGGCGTGGCTTCATTTAGGCTCACAGACTCTTCTGGTTGAAGCCAAGTTTCTGTTAGGGCAAGAAGATCAATTTTATTATCAATAATTATATCATTTACTAAGAGCTTTTGAAGAGAGAGACCTGATGTTTAATAGGCCATAATACCATTTATTCGTTGTTTATTAATTGTACTATTGGTAGTTATTTTTATTAGATTTTTGGAGATTGCTCTTTTTATAGGTGGGCGACTGCTTTTGATGGGGTGAGGAACAGATACAGTGTCTATTTGCTGCACTAAACCTGAACACTGGACTTGCACGTGATTGAGAGGAGGAAGCTCAGAGGAGTGTTCTGAACTACTGCTCTGTGCCCAGGTCCCACATCTGGTTTGTCAGATGAAGCGAAGATGCTGTCGGTCATATTTCTAGATCAGACAGCAGAGCCCTCCCAAGTGGGATGGATGCCGTCTTTGGAAATGAGACCTGGTTTTCCCCAAAACACACGCCAATTATCAGCAAAGCCTATGTTGTTTTGGGGCACCATCTAGATAACCAGCGGTTAAATGATGAAAAGCGGCTGTACATTTCATCATTGGTCAAATTCGACAGGGGACCAGAGAATATTACGGCATCCGACATCGACTCGGCGAGTTTGCACACCGATCCTACGTTCACTTTGAGCAGCTCTGATTGTCTCCGCCGGGCGTCATTACCGCCAACGTGAATCACGATACGACGGAACCTACACTCACTCTGGGCTACATCCTAAGGTGTCCTTCGATGTCACCCACTCTGGCCCCTGGTGAACACCTAACTGTGGCCGCTGGCAGCCCTCACGTCCCTGACTGTAGAACTGCCAATTACCAGAGTCGTTGGTACAGCCGGTGTGTTGCTGAGGGAGCAAACCTATTCTACCTGCTTCTACCGCTTCTACCTGCTCTAGCCTGGCCTCCAAAGATAAAAACAAACTACACTTAATACACCTGGTGCTTTTCGCTAAAGGAGGCAGGTGACTCACTGTACATACAGCAAGCTGAGCAGAACAGAGGGGCGAGCGAAGAGAAGTATGAAAAACTTAATTGGAAAGAAAACACAGAATATATACATACTAAAATATCAATCAATCAAACTTTATTTACAGAGCGCTTTTCATACAAAAATACAACACAAAGCACTTTACAGTGATTGGGCTTTGAAAACTGCCTCAGTATTTGAATTTTGGGAAAATCAGGTCCAAGCGTAATTCCAATGTGCAAAGTCCCGTAATCCTGGTTCCGAACAGTTAGATCCTCTGTGTCTGAAGAACTCGCAGGTTCGCCCGACCCTGCTTGTCTTGTGAAAGTGTCAATTTTGTTAAAAGACCAATTTATCGAATCCAGAGTTAATTTAGTTTTGGAGAGTAAAGCGGAGAGAGTCGAGGAATAAGACGCATTAGACAAGACGAGACATAGAAACAAAGCAGGAAAGATCAGGGGCAGGAGAGGAGAGGAAAAGCGTCCACCCTCCCCAAGAGCCAGAAAAAAAACAATATAAAAAACATGATGTTCTGTTCTGAGATCTGGGGTAATATTCATAATAATACAATAATATTTCATGACATTTTATAAAGTTGTGCTCCTGTACACATATAACCCCCACACACATCTCTCACTCCAGACATTTATCTTCCTCCACACACTGAAGTGAGCCTCACGTCTGCTCGCTTTTTCTGTCCAGCTCCACAATTAACATCCATATTTTTGTTCACTGATGTAAAAATGTGTGAAAAACGTTTGGACTGTTTTACACTGAGGAGAGTGAGTCTGTCGGAGCGCACAGAGACACTGAGGAGTCATAAGACCAGAGCCTAAACCCAGGGATCAGAGTGTGAGTGGATGTGGTGCTGAAGGTGTGGAGGTGGGTCAGTTGGTCAGAGGAGACTGTGTAGAAGGACAGAGAGTGAGCAGGACAGTCCACAAACACTGCCACTGTCCCAGAAGAGGAGGACCAGGGCTGATGGAGGAGGGTTCGTTTGTTATTATGCCAAACAGAGAAACCATCTTTAGAACAGCACAGACTCCAGGACTGATCATTGCCTCCAAACAAACTGTCAACACCTCCTTTCCTTCTGATTCTTCTGTCAGACACTGATATATAAACCTTTCCACTCCACTGGACCTCCCAGTAACAGCGACCAGTCAGACCAGAGGAACACAGAATCTGAGCCCAGCGCTTAAATCTGTCCTGATGATCTGGATACGGCTGCTTCTCTCTCACACGTGTCGCCGCCTTGTTGTTGTCGGACAGTTGGAGGTTTATCTGAGCTGTGTTTGGATCCAGAGTGAGATCACAGAAATCTGATGGAGAGAAGACACAACACAGCAGCAGTTAGTCCCCTGTCCACTGTCAACATGAGACACACGTTTAATTCTGCACCACACGGCTCCATTTGTTCATGAACCATGGATTTAAAGACTTTCACTCGTTCAGGATTCAGCTCTTTTCTGTCTTTGTTCTTTTATTTCTTCATCCTTCACTTTTGTGTTTGGCTCAGATTTACTGGAGGAAAAACATTTCCTTTCACAGCCCCACACCTGTTTAGTCCTGGTTTAGTCCTGGTTTAGTCCTGGTTTAGTCCTGGTTCAGTCCTGGTTTAGTCCTGCTTTAGTCCTGCTTTAGTCCTGGTTTAGTCCTGGTTTAGTCCTGGTTTAGTCCTGCTTTAGTCCTGGTTTAGTCCTGCTTTAGTCCTGCTTTAGTCCTGGTTTAGTCCTGCTTTAGTCCTGCTTTAGTCCTGGTTTAGTCCTGGTTTAGTCCCGCTTTAGTCCTGCTTTAGTTCTGCTTTAGTCCTGCTTTAGTTCTGCTTTAGTCCTGCTTTAGTTCTAGTTTAGTCCAGGTTTAGTCCTGGTTTATTCCTGGTTTACTCCTGCTTTAGTACTGTTTTAGTCCATGTTTATTCCTGCTTTACTCCTGGTTTAGTCCTGGTTTAGTCCTGGTTTAGTCCTAGTTTAGTCCAGGTTTATTCCTGCTTTAGTCCTGGTTTAGTCCTGCTTTAGTCCTGCTTTAGTCCTGGTTTAATCCTGGGTTAGTCCTGCTTTATTCCTGGTTTAGTCCTTGTTTAGTCCTGGTTTAGTCCTGGTTTTGTCCTGGTTTAGTCCTGGTTCAGTTCTGGTTTAGTCCTGGTTTAGTCATGGGTTAGTCCTGGTTCAGTTCTGGTTTAGTCCTGGTTTAGTCATAGGTTAGTCCTGGTTTAGTCCTGGTTAGTCCTGGTTTAGTCCTGATTCTGTCCTAGTTTAGTCCTGCTTTAGTCCTGGGTTAGTCCTGCTTTAGTGCTGGTTTAGTCCTGGGTTAGTCCTGGTTTAGTCCTGATTTAGTCCTGGTTTAGTCTTGGTTTAGTCCTGATTTAGTCCTGGTTTAGTCCTGGTTCTGTTCAGCTGCTCATGACTAAAGGTTTTTCTTCTGCTCTTTTAAGGTTCATTTCATGATTATTTCTGTGTAGATTTTTTCTGTTGTGATTTAATGTGTTTCTTCTTCTGTGAAGCTCTTTGAATGACTCTGTCTGAACTGAGCTCTACAAATAAACTTGTGTTCGATTGTGAAAAGTGTCCAGATGATTCCCCTGAAACTCTCCATCTCTACATCACCACAGTGTTTGAGTCGCTCCAGAAGGAAACGCTGTGAGCCTCACAAATGTCGGCTCATAAAATGCTGACAGACGCTTTGTTTGTGTGAGACAAATGAAATGATCAAAGTGACCAGAGTTAAATGGGTTCAGTCAGACTTACATCTGCAGATTGGATTCAGCCATCGTTCTCCAGCAGGTCTCAGTCTGAAGGAAACATCAGAGTTTGTCTCAGAGCATTTTCACTCCATGTGACATTAAAATGTGTTATTTTGAGCCCAACACTGTCCTCAGTCTGTGCTGCTCAGGCCTCTGGTGCTTCTGAAGTCTGTTTCTATTCATTCCACTGTCATTTCTGAGGTTCAGTGTTGAGCAGGAGCAGGTCCATACCTGAGAGTGTCCAGTGTGCAGTGGGGCTCCTCCTGTAGAGCACACAGGAGCTTTACTCCTGTGTCTCCTGGATGGTTGTAGCTGAGGTCCAGTTCTATCAGATGGGAGGGGTTGGACCTCAGAGCTGAGGCCAGAGAAGCACAGCCTTCCTCTGAGAGCAGACACCCTGACAGTCTGAGGACACAGATTATTGGAATCAGGAACATTCATGAGGAACATTCAACCCAAATGAGACAAACAACAAGTCCCAGATCTTTATGGGACTTTATCAAATGTTCTTTTCCAATGCAAATACCAACAGCTTCTGTAATAATAGTGAAGAATATGAACCCCTCTGACCTGAGCTGTTCCAGTTTACACTGAGGACTCTTCAGTCCAACACACAACATCTTCAGCCCTGAGTCCTTCAGGTCGTTGAGACTGAGGTCCAGGACTGTCAGACTAGAGGACTGGGAGCTGAGGACTGAGGACAGAGCTTCACAGCTTCTCTCTGACAGGTCACAGCCGCTCAGTCTGGAGAGAAAACATTGTTTATGCAGAAGGTGAATCAAACCGTCCTGTTAAACAAAGGTTACTCACAGAGCTTTGTTGGAGGCCTTGACCACTGGCAGCAGCCTCAGGAGAACCTCCTCTGAAGCACAGTATTTCTTCAGCTCAAACTGCTCCAGATCTTCTTCTGATGACAGTAAGATGAAGGCCAGAGCTGACCACTGAGCAGGAGACAGTCCACCTCCAGACAGATGTCCTGATCTCAGGTACTGTTGGACCTGCTTCACCAGAGAACGATCATTCAGTTCATTCAGACAGTGGAGCAGGTTGATGCTCCTCTCTGCAGACACATCCTCACTCAGCTTCTTCGTGATGTACTCAGCTGTTTCCTGATTGGTCTGGGAGCTACTTCCTGTCTGTGTCAGCAGACCTTGTAGAAGGCTCTGATTGGTCGATAGTGAAAGACCCAGGAGGAAGCGGAGGAGCAGGTCCAGGTGTCCGTTTGGACTCTGTAAGGCCTGGTCCACAGCTGTCTGGTGAAGATGCTTTAGTTTTCTTTTTAAACTGAACTTTGTAGACTTCTGTGTTTTCTCTGAGAGCAGGTTGATCCCAGTGTTGATGAAAGTCAGATGGACATGAAGAGCAGCCAGAAACTCCTGCACACTCAGATGGATGAAGCAGTAGACCTTGTCCTGGTACAGGCCTGGCTCCTCTCTAAAGACCTGTGTGAACACTCCGGAGTAAACTGAGGCCGCTGCAGCGTCCAGCCCACACTCGCTCAGGTCACTCTCGTAGAAGATCAGGTTTCCTTTCTGCAGCTGCTCAAAGGCCAGTTTTCCCAGAGACTTCACCATCTTCCTGTTCTCTGGACTCCAGTGTGGGTCTGTCTCAGATCCTTCTTCATACTTGATGTTCCGGACTTTGGCCTGAACCACCAGGAAGTGGATGTACATCTGAGTCAGGGTCTTGGGCAGCTCTCCTCTCGCTCTGCATCTCAACACGTACTTTAGGACTGCGGCAGCGATCCAGCAGAAGATCGGCAGGTGGCACATGATGTGGAGGCTTCTGGACGTCTTGATGTGGGAGATGATTGTGTCGGCCTGGTCTCTGAACCTCTTCCTGAAGTACTGCTCCTTCTGCGGATCGGTGAACCCTCTGATCTCTGTCACCATGGAGACGCACTCAGCAGGGATCTGATTGGCCGCGGCGGGTCGTGTGGTTATCCAGAGGCGAGCGGAGGGAAGCAGCCTCCCCCTGATGAGGTTCACCAGCAGCACGTGCACTGAGGCCAACTCTGTGGGGTCGCTCAGGACCTCGGTTTTGGTGAAGTCCAGAGGAAGTCTGCACTCGTCCAGACCGTCAAAGATGAAGAGCACCTGGAGGTCTTCAAAGCTGCAGAGTTCTGCTCGTGTTTGACTAAAGAAATGATGAACAAGTGTCACCAAGCTGAAGCTTGTGTCCTTCAGCACATTGAGCGCTCTGAAAGTGAACGGGAACAGCAGCTGTATGTCCTGGTTGGCTTCACCTTTAGCCCAGTCCAGACTGAACTTCTGAGTGAGCACTGTTTTCCCGATGCCAGCCACTCCCTTTGTCAACACTGTTCTGATGGCTCCATGTGTGTGAGCCGGGCCTTTAAACATGTCTTCACATGTGATGACCATCTCTGCTGGGCCTGGAGTCCTGGAGGCTGTTTCCATGTGTCTGACCTCATGTTCCTGGTTGACCTCTGAAGACCCTCCTCTGTGATGTAGAGCTCTGTGTAGATCTCATTCAGAAGGGTGGAGTTTCCTGCTTTAGCGATGCCCTCAAACACACACTCAAACTTCTGCTGCAGGTCAGACTTCAGGTTACGCTGACAAACTACAGAATTACTCCCTGAATGAAGACACAGACACAGACCTGAGTCTCAGAGAAGATAAAATGACTGTGAGCACCTTGTTAAATGTGTTAAATGGTCCTACTGCTCCACAGTTGCTCAGTCAGCTCCTTCTGCTTCATCCTCCTCAGGAAGTTCAGTGTGATCTTCAGAACAGCCTCACTGCAGCTCCTCTGCTCTTCATCCTCATCCTCCACAGGATCTAAGCCTTCTGGGTCATCTGTACTCAGAACCTTGTGGAGCTTCTTCAGCTCCTTCTGGACCAAAGTGAAGATGTGCTCCTCCAGAAGCTGAACAGACACATTATAAACAGCACAAATGCCCTCAGTGTCAGATCTGTGTGAAACAAGCTCTCGTTCATCTGAACATTAGTGAATGACAGACCTTAAATATGGAGTCCAGCTGTGTCTGATGGTGCTGACCATTGGAGACCTGTGGACCCAGCTGCTCCCCTCTGTGACAGAGACACATTAAACACTCAGGTTCATTTCAACTGTTTTATTCAACACTGGAGGAAACTCATGGCTCTGTGGTAAAATGCTGTGGCTCTCCCATAGACCGGTCACTCCTGAGGGACTCACAGGTGTGACTGTCTGTGGGAGACTCTGTGCTGGAGTCTGGTGGATTTAACTAACAGGAAAATACATTTGGACTTTAACTTTAAATGAGAAATCAGAGCACTGTTTTGGACAAATCTCACACCAATGTTTTTTGTACATAGTTTTACTCTGAGTTAAACAGAATTTGTGAAATGCTAAATAACTCGTATACCAGATCTAATTCCCCATTGAAATGCTAAATAACTCGTATACCAGATCTAATTCCCCATTTAGTTCTAATGTCCTGCACCATAACACACAGCGTCACTCACAGCTCTCTCCTGAAGTTCAGTGGTTCCTCCTTGGACATGTGACTCCTGAGGGACTCACAGCTGGCACCAGGTTCAGATGGAGGACGTTTCTGGTGGATCCTGAGACACAGAAGAAAACACACTTCAGTCACAGTAAAACACGTGGGACTGTTCTGACTCAGATACTTCAGGAGGTTCTACAAAGTGTTCATGAGGCCTTCACCCCAGACGCTTCAGTGCGGCAGATTCAACACCAAACATCCAGTTTATATCGTTTTAAAGTTTTCATTCTGGAACAAAGAACAGACTTCTGTGTGTCATTGTGATTTTAATGTGATTCTCTGTGAACTGTGGACCCTCCTGGATGTGTTTTTAGCTTCATTCAAACCACGTCACCCACATTAGATCAGATGTTTGTGAACATAAAGTCCTGACGTTATGAGGAGCTGTGAGTCGGACTTACTGTCGACCATCTTCTCTTTTAAAGTTAATCCTCGTTCCATAGAGTCATCACTCTTGAGTGACTCGGCGCTGGTCCCAGGAGCAGGTCTGTGGACACAGATGGAGCAGTGGCTTTAGTCTGAGCTCTGACATGGAGAACAGTGGTGGAGGTCCCGTACCTCTGAGCTTTAGGGGGTGAGTGGTTTTAGAGGGAGGGGCTCCGTCCTCTCTGTGCTCTCTCTGATCCATGCTCTGTTCATTTGCTTCAAAAGGAAAAACACACAAAACATTCAACAACACCAACGTTTAAACACGTCACAAATGTTCCTCTGCTAAACACAGTCACATTATTATGTTTGGAAACGGACTCGTTTGGTCCGGATCACAGTTTGCTCGTCTTTATTCACACCTGAAATAAAGTCCGGACTTTCAGGGGAATCAAACTCTCGTTAACTCTAGGAGAAAAGCGATCTTTGGCTATGACGTACAAAATTGTAAGATCTGTGAGATTGTGGTTAAAGTTAAGGGGTTTACTCACCCACTAACACAGCAAACGTACACCACAAAACATTTCATTAATTGTAAAACAGAGTATGTTGTCTATATCTTAAAGTGTTCTCTATGTGTGGCTTTTTATGTGGGGCGGACGAAACGCCGCCTTCAGGATCGACTGGCTGAACATAGATGTGCAGCTCGGGTTAAAAATTATGATTATGCCATTGTTAAACATTTTAAAGAGGTTCATAATGATGTCCATGCGTGTTTTTCTGCCTTAGGTATTGACCATGTCCCTCTGACATCTAGAAGAGGGGATAGACAGAAAATGTTAAATCAGAAAGAGGGTCGCTGGATACATAGACTTAATGCAATGTCCTTTCCTGGTTTGAATGAGAACATTGATATGATGTGTTTTCTTTGAAATGTTTTCCTTTTTATGTGTTTGTCACTCATTGTCTGATTGAGGCTTTGTGGATTGCTATGGAAAACGGCATAAGTTACTTGGAGGAAACTCCTTTTGTTGATGTGGGTTTATGCAACACTGCTTGGGTTGACTCCACCCACTTCACCTGGAGTCAATCAGAGGTGTGATGAGTATGTTTTAGAGCTGGTGTGTGGTAGGTAAAACTGTTTGTTCATTGTTTGCCCTGATGAAGGCCTTTTTGGCCGAAACATGTTGGCAATATTTTTAACTTGTCCAGTTTTATCATGAACTAGCCATCTAATTAAAGCGGTTTTAAGAAGAGTGCCTTGGCATCCTGCCTTTTTTCTCGTTAACTCTAGTTAATAGTGCAGCTTTAACACAGAAGAGTTCAACACTGGTTTACAAGAACGACGTGTAAAATATCGTTTACAAAGAACAACGTGTAAAAGTATTTGCTGAATGAACTGAATCCACATTTCTGTTCTCCTTTGGGTTCGTCCTTGCTGCGTCCTTATTGTGAGTGGGCTTGCCTCTCCACAAACCTGACTCTCATTTGTCCTGAAGGAGGCGCTCCTCCTCCTGCCTCCTCCACAAATGCACAGTGACTCTAATGATGCATCTGAAGGGGAAATGCTGCAGAACAAAAGCTGCTGCGACACGTCCCACATGTGCACAGAAGCTGCTTATGTTTGAATGTGTTTTTCTCCACAGTTTGAGGAAATAAGACACAGGAATAACAGCCACACCTTTGGACTGGAGCAGCACATCACCAGACCAACGCCTCACACTGCACACCAGAAAAAATCATTTGAGACGTTTCAGCAGCTCCTGTGTTTATCTCCATTTAAACGTCTTTAATCCAAACGCACAGATTTGATTCATTTAGACAAAAGTGCAGAAAAAGTCCCCCAAAAGTCACGAGGAACTAGTAATGAGGCAATACAGAGTTTTTCAGAGTAACTTCCCCAACACGACTCACAACGTCACAGTGAAGAGTTCACCTCCTGAAACAAACACGACCATGTTTGAACGACTAAAAGCAGCTCTTGGTTTCGTCATTAAGGCTCAGACAGAAACTGGAGCAAACCTGAAGGAAAATCCTGCTTTTCTAACTAAACAGAAACAGTCCAAACACAGTGTAGAAAGAATAAAGTCGTACCGTGTGTGAAACAGCAGAACAGCGCAGAGGAAACAGCGTCTGGACACGAGCAAATGTCGAGCTTTTCAATCTTCTGTTTTTCTGTTCTATTTCCTGGAGTTTCAGAGGCGACAGAATCCAGTCTGACGGGTTCTGTGTCTGTGTGTGTGTGTGTGTGTATAATGTGTGTGTGTGTATAATGTGTGTGTGTATAATGTGTGTGTGTGTGTATAATGTGTGTGTGTGTGTGTATAATGTGTGTGTATAGTGTGTGTGTATAGTATGTGTGTGTATAATGTGTGTGTCTGTGTATAGTGTGTGTCTATAGTGTGTGTATAGTGTCTGTGTGTCTGTATAGTGTGTGTGTGTGTCTGTATAGTGCGTGTCTGTATAATGTGTCAGTATAGTGTGTGTGTATTGTGTGTGTCTTTATAATGTGTGTGTGTATAGTGTGTGTATAGTGTGCGTGTGTATAGTGTGCTTGTGTGTGTATAGTGTGTCTGTATAGTGGGTGTGTGTGTGTACCGTGTGTGTGTATTGTGTGTGTTTCGTCTGTGTGTGTGTGTGTGTCTTTATAGTGTGTGTGTGTGTGTAGTGTGTGTATAGTGTGTGTGTGTCTGTATAGTGTGCGTATTGTCTGCGTGTGTGTGTATAGTGTGTGTGTGTGTATAGTGTGTGTGTCTGTATAGTGTGTGTGTGTATAGTGTGCCTGTGTGTGTATAGTGTGTGTGTGTCTGTATAGTGTGCGTATAGTGTGTGTGTGTGTTTTGTGTGTGTATAGTGTGTTTGTGTGTATAGTGTGTGTGTGTTTAGTGTGTGTTTATTGTGTGTGTGTATAGTGTGTGTGTGTGTATAGTGTGTGTCTGTGTATAGTGTGTGTGTCTAGTGTGTGTGTTTGTGTGTATAGTGTGTGTATAGTGTGTGTGTGTATTGTGTGTATAGTGTGTGTGTGTCTTTATAGTGTGTGTCTGTATAGTGTGTGTGTGTGTAGTGTGTGTATAGTGTGTGTGTGTCTGTATAGTGTGCGTATAGTGTGTGTGTGTGTGTGTGTGTGTGTGTGTGTCTGTATAGTGTGTGTGTGTAGTGTGTGTGTGTATGTCTGTATAGAATGTGTGTGTGTAGTGTGTGTATAGTGTGCGTGTCTGTGTATAGTGTGTGTGTTTGTGTGTATAGTGTGTGTGTATAGTGTGTGTGTGTATGTCTGTATAGAATGTGTGTGTATAGTGTGTGTATATTGTGTGTGTGTATAGTGTGTGTGTGTGTATAGTGTGTGTCTGTCTGTATAGTGTGTGTGTCTAGTGTGTGTGTTTGTGTGTATAGTGTGTGTATAGTGGGTGTGTGTATTGTGTGTATAGTGTGTGTGTGTCTTTATAGTGTGTGTCTGTATAGTGTGTGTGTGTGTAGTGTGTGTATAGTGTGTGTGTGTCTGTATAGTGTGTGTTTAGTGTGTGTGTGTGTGTGTGTATTGTGTGTGTGTGTCTGTATAGTGTGTGTGTGTAGTGTGTGTGTGTATGTCTGTATAGAATGTGTGTGTGTAGTGTGTGTATAGTGTGCGTGTCTGTGTATAGTGTGTGTGTTTGTGTGTATAGTGTGTGTGTATAGTGTGTGTGTGTATGTCTGTATAGAATGTGTGTGTGTAGTGTGTGTATAGTGTGTGTGTGTATAGTGTGTGTGTGTGTGTGTGTTTGTCTTTAGCCCATGGTGGGGACCAGCACAGTCATTCATGAAGTGACCATTAAATTCATTGTACAGAAGACCACAGGGAGGCGCTGTTAACGTTTCAGGGGTGACCCCATAATGCACAAAAACCGGAAAAGTGTGCTTAAGTGTGCTTAGATGAAGTTTACTCAGTATCGCCCCCCTGTTGGTCGGACGCGGTACTGCAGGAACACACACTTTACACACAGTTGGACAAACACAGTTTATTGCACAGACGGATTTACGCTGCACAGACATCCCAGTAAAGGTTATTAGAGACCAGGATTATTATGAACATGATCAGAACTGGTAGAATCATGTAATCTTCAAATGTAATTACACTATTTGAGTTACTAAATTAACATAAAATTATTGTTACATTAAACGTAATATTTTAAAATATTTTATTATACTTGTAATATGCCAATTATTGTTATTACACATAATAAGATTAATATATAAATTGCTCACGTTGCCATTCTGTACGATGGGTTTTAGTAGCCTGTATAAAGTGAACAAATACATGTGTGTGTGAACATTCATTGCACTTACAGTATCTGATCTGTCTAATGTTATTTTCATCCATGGTTATAAATATTTAGAAGTATGCAGTGTCGTAACTGTATCTCTCACGTTTATAACAAACCAAACCGTTTGAAAATTGGTAGAAAAATGAGCAACGGCATTAAAACCATTTTGGGAAGAAACTGCAACAACCGGAAGTCACGTCCAGTCCTGGGAGTTGTAGCGTCAACGTGAACAGGTAAGTTATGCCTCCTCCACTTCAAAAGTTTCCTTCATTGAAAACATTTATTTCTTTGAGAAACGCAACTAAAGCACGTTGTGTGTGGTAATAGAGTGAATTCTAGACTTTTGAGGAAGCGCTACCCGATGCCAACATAGCAGCTAGCGCTAGCTAATTTATCTGACAGCAACATGGTGCACGTGAGGGACGTATGTGTGTAAAGCCTGACTGATGTTTTGGCCAAAATAAATACATTAACAAAAGAAAATAATTGTAATAATAATGAAGCTAGAATTAGATCAAAAACACGAGAAATGAACAGCGCGATGGATGTTTGAGCCTCAGTGTCACTCCACCTCCTCCTGTCCTCTCTTCCTGTCCTCTCCTCCTGTCCTCTCCTCCTGTCCTCTCCTCCTCTCCTCAGTTCATTTCAATTTTATTTCTATAGCCCAGAATCACAACAAGAGTTTCCCCAATGTTCTTCACAGTGAAAAGCATTGGAAACATAATCTGACACAGACATCAGCAAACACATTGTCCCATCCTCAGTCTCTCAATGAACACACGATCCTGGTGCCAGAGAGCAAAAAAACCCACCGGCAGGTGCAGTGTGGGAAAATTCTCTCCAGACACTGTTGCCAACAGCTGTCGCCATGCGGCACCTTCAGACCTGAGGCTCTGAGGAACCAGTTACTTTATAGAGAGCAGGGTTCAGACAGACAGGCAGACGTGTGGGGGACAGGCCATCGGCTTATTTGGGTTGAGGGCTCGATCCAGACAGGTGGGGCTCCATCCAGGCAGGTGGAGCTCCATCCAGGCAGGTGGGGCTCCATCCAGGCAGGTGGGGGCTCCATCCAGGCAGGTGGGGCTCCATCCAGGCAGGTGGGGGCTCCATCCAGGCAGGTGAGTGGTAGAGCTAAGGTCTGGTCAGCATCTGCTCACAGGAGGAACATCTGAAACAGCTCCACTCCCAGAGGGAGCGGAAGAGAAGGAGAGAGAGACACTGGAGAACAGCAGTGAACTGATTTGTCTGTGTAAGACATGAGGTTATGGGACAGATGAAGGAGCAGTTAGAATAAGAGGACAGAGGCTCAGGGCACCAGACTTCCCCCAGCATCTAACTCCTGGAGCAGCCTGACTTCAGCTGTGGAGTTAACCCTGCTCCTCTAACCTGGCCATAAGCTTTCTCATAGAAGAATGTTTTAAGCCTAACCTTAAATGTAGAGACTGTGTCTGCCTCTCTGACATGAGGTGGAAGCTGATTCCATAAAACAGGAGATTGGTAACTAAAAGTTCTACCTCCCATTGTAAGTTTATTAAATCTGGGGACCACTTGTAGCCCTGCATTTTGTGAGCGCAGTGTCTGTTTGGTTTGTAAGGTGCTGTCAGGTCAGAAATATAGGATGGGGCCGTCCCATTTACAGCTTTATAGGTGAGAAGAAGGATTTTAAATTTAATTCTAAACTTGACCGGGAGCCAATGAAGTGAAGCTAACACCAGAGTAATGTGTCTCTTCTATTTGTTCCCGTTAATAATGTTGCTGCTGCATTTTGAACAAGCTGAATGCTTTTAGTAGCTTTTAGGGCAGGCTGACGGCAGAGAGTTACAGTCTGATCTTGATGAAATAAATGCATGGACAAGCTTTTCTGCATCATTTTTGGATAAGATATTTCTAACTTTGGTGATGTTGTGGAGGTGGAAGATGCTGTTTTACAGACTTGGTTTATATGGGCTTTAAATGATAAGTCTTGGTCAAATATAACCCCAGGTTCCTCACGGTGGAGCTCGAGGTCACACTGATGCCATCCAGGAAACTATCTGATCTGATAGAGCCTCTCTCAGGTTTTTGGGGCCAAGTATAATAACCTCTGTTTTTTCAGGGTTTAGAAGGAGATAATTAACTGACACAAGCATTGAGCTTTTCCACATGTCACTGTGACCAGTTTTTATTGATAAGTACAACTGTGTGTCATCCGCATAATAGTGAAAGTTAATGCTGTGCTTTCTGATTACATTCCCTAGGGGCAGCATGTAGAGCATAAACAGAATGGGTCCAAGTACTGAGCCCTGCAGCACTCCGTAGTTCACATTAGTGCACTCTGAAGATTGACCATTTACATTGACAAACTGGTACCTGTCAGATAGATTTAAACCAGCACAAGGCCACTCCTCTAATCCCTACATCACATTCTGATCTTTGTAATAAGATGTTGTGGTCGATCGTGTCGAAGCTGCACTGAGGTCTAACTGAGGTCTCCAGGACTGAGAGCAGCCTATTGTCTGCAGCTGATAACAAATCACTTGTAACTCGAACTAATGCAGTTTCTGTGCTGTGCTGGGGTCTGAATCCTGACTGGAAAATCTCAAATAGCTTGTTGTCCTGTAGGTGGCAACAAAGCTGTTTAGTTACAACTCTTTCTAGAACTTTTGCAACAAAAGGAAGGTTTGATATTGGTCTGTAGTTGGCCAGAAGACCTGGGTCTAAACTGGGTTTAATCACTGCATATTTAAAGGACTGTGGGACGTAGCCTGTCTCTAGCGAGGTATTTACTATATTCAGTATAATATCATTAATTTGGGGGAAAGTTTCTTTAAAAAGCTGAGTGGGTATTGGGTCTAGAAGACAAGTTGAAGTTTTGGAGGACATTACAACTGATGTGATCTTTGCTTGGTCTACTGTGGAGAAGCAGTCCAAACTTTTAGCTGGCTTTACAGAGGCCTCTAATTCCAAAGCTTTAACTTGATCAAGGCTGATTGTGGGAGCAATTTTATTTGATTTGTCTCAGATAATTGTGATTTTATAATTGAAAATTTTTAGAAAGTCATCACAATTTATAGCCGGAATACACGGTTCTACCGAGCTGTGGCTGGTGGTCAGCCTGGCTACAGTGCTGAACAAAAACCTGGGATTGTTCTGGTTTTCTTCTATTAGAGTTGAGTAATATCTGGTCTTAGCCTTACGTAGGCCCTTTTATAAATGAAGAGACTATTTTTCCAGGCATTCAGAGACTGCTCTGAGCTGGAGTGGCACCAGATCTTTTCTAATTTGTGGGCTGTTTGTTTAAGAAGACGAGTATCAGAATTAAACCATGGTGAAACTCGATTTGGTTTAGTAACTTTTTGTTTTAGTGGAGCTACTTTGTCTAGAACTGTTTTTAATGAGAGCATTGCTCTGTCAACAAACTGATCGGTCACTGTGGGACTGGAGCTGTGGAAGCTGCTTCCTTCACACTCACTCAGCATAGAGCTGAATATTGGCTGAATTTTGTCCCTAAACTCTCCTGCAGATTGATCATTTATCCATCCATCCATCCATCTTCTTCCGCTTATCTGGGGCCGGGTCGTGGGGGCAGCAGTCTAAGCAGGGGCTCCCAAGCTTCCTTCTCCCTACCCACTTCCTCCAGCTCCTCCGGACGGACCCGAGGCGTTCCCAGGCCAGCCGAGAGACATAGTCCCTCCAGCGTGTCCTGGGTCTTCCCGGGGCCTCCTACCGGTGCGACATGCCTGGAACACCTCCCGAGGGAGGCGTCCAGGAGGCATCCGGACCAGATGCCCGAGCCACCTCAACTGGCTCCTCTCGACGTGGAGGAGCAGCGACTCTACCCGAGCTCTTCCTGTGTTACCGAGCTCCTCACCCTATCTCTAAGGGAGCGCCCGGCCACTCTGCGAAGGAAACTCATTTCGGCCGCTTGTATCCGCGATCTCGTTCTTTTGGTCACTACCCAGAGCTCATGACCATAGGTGAGGGTAGGAACGTAAATTGACCGGTAAATCGAGCGCTTTGCCTTTCGGCTCAGCTCCTCTTCACCACAACGGTCCGATACAGCGACCGTATCACTGCAGATGCTGCTACAATCCGCCTGTCGATCTCACGCTCCATCCTCCCCTCACTGTGAACAAGACCCCGAGATACTTGAACTGCTCCACCTGAGACAGAGACTCTCCACTCACCCAGAGAGGGCAATCCACCTTTTTCAGGTTGAGAACCATGACCTTGGATTTGTATTGTCTGGGATTCTCATCCCGGCCACTTCACACTTGGCTCAAACCACCCCAGTGCTGCAGGTCCTGGCCTAATGAAGCCAACAGGACAACATCATCCGCAAAAAGCAGCGATGAAATCCTGTGGTCCCCGAACTGGACCCCCTCCGGCCCCTGGCTGCACCTAGAAATTCTGTCCATAAATACAATGAACAGAACCGGTGACAAAGGGCAGCCCTGGCGGAGTCCAACATGCACCGGGAACAGGTCTGACTTACTGCCGGCAATGCAAACACAGCTCCTGCTCCGGTCATACAGGGACCGGACAGCCCTTAGCAAAGGGCCCCGGACCCCATACTCCCGGAGCACCCCCCACAGGGCACCACGAGGGACACGGTCGAATGCCTTCTCCAGGTCCACAAAACACATGTGGACTGGTTGGGCAAACTCCCATGAACCCTCGAGCACCCGATGGAGGGTGTAGAGCTGGTCCAGTGTTCCACGACCAGGCCGAAAACAACACTGCTCCTCTTGAATCCGAGGTTCGACTATCGGCCGAACTCTCCTCTCCAGCACCCTGGCATAGACTTTACCGGGGAGGCTGAGGAGTGTGATTCCCCTGTAGTTGGAACACACCCTCCGGTCCCCCTTTTTATACAGAGGGACCCCCACCCCGGTCTGCCAGTCCAGAGGTACTGTCCCCGACCCCAACACGATGTTGCAGAGGCGTGTCAGCCAAGACCCACAACACCCAGAGACTTAAGGTACTCAGGACGGATCTCATCCACCCCCGGAGCCTTGCCACCAAGGAGCTTTCCAACCACCTCAGTGACTTCGGCCAGGGTGATGGATGAGTCTGCCTCCAGGTCCCCAGCCTCGGCCTCCTCTTCGGAGGGTGTGACGGTGGGATTGAGGAGATCCCCAAAGTATTTCTTCCACCGCCCGACGACATCCCCAGTCGAGGTCAGCAGCTCTCCCCCGCACTGTAAACAGTATTGGTGAGGGGCCGCTTCCCCCTCCTGAGGCGCCGGACGGTTTGCCAGAATTTCCTTGGGGCCGTCCAATAGTCCTTCTCCATGGCCTCCCGAACTCCTCCCAAACCCGAGTTTTTGCCTCTGCCACCGCCCGGGCTGCAGCACGCTTGGCCTGCCGGTACCCGTCAGCTGCCTCAGGAGTCCACCGGGCCAGCAAGGCCCAGTAGAACTCCTTCTTCAGCTTGACGGCATCCCTTACTTCCGGTGTCCCCCACCGGGTTTGGGGATTGCCGCCGCGACAGGCACCACAGACCTTGCGGCCACAGCTGCGAGCAGCCGCGTCGACAATGGAGGCCGAGAAAGAAGCCCACTCGGACTCCATGTCCCCAGCCTCCCCCGGGATCCGGGAGAAGCTCTCCCGGAGGTGTGAGTTGAAGGCCGCGCCGACAGAGGGTTCCACCAGACGTTCCCAACAGACCCTCACGATACGCTTGTCGATCATCGATCTATCATTTAATGATCTTTTATTCTGAGTTCTATTTATTGGCGCGGTGAAGCCCTCAAGGATGAGCTGAAAGGTGATCAGAGAATGATCTGAAATTAAGGGGTTGAGGGGGAAACACTGAGCTGACCAATGTCTATACCATAGGGTAAAACAAGGTCCAGGGTGTGACTGTGTGTGGTTCATTTACATTTTGAGTGAAACCAGTGTTTCCTATTAGAGTTGTAAAGGCATGTGCTAGACTGTTAGTGCTATCATCAGTGTGAATGTTAAAATCCCCGACTATTAGAATTTTGTTTGAGTCTAATATTATACTGGATAGAAATTCAGAAAACTCAGTTAAAAAATCTGAGTATGGGCCAGGGGCCGGTAAATAATCACAAACATGATTGGTTTCTGTTTCTTCCAGTCTGGCTGCTTGATTGACAGTGTAATACTTTCATATGAGTTCTGCACATGTTTAGGTTTAGGACTCAGAAGGAAACTGGACTGTGATATGACGGCTGCTCCTCCGCCTCTACACAAAGTCCTGCTGTATGAAAGTTTACATGAGTAGGGGCCGTGGCTTCATTTAGGCTCACAGACTCTTCTGGTTGGAGCCAAGTTTCTGTTAGGGCAAGTACATCAATTTTATTATCAATAATTATATCATTTACTAAGAGAGCTTTTGAAGAGAGAGACCTGATGTTTAATAGGCCACAATTAATACCATTTATTCGTTGTTTATTAATTGTACTATTGGTAGTTATTTTTATTAGATTTTTTGGAGATTGTTCTTTTTATAAGTGGGCGACTGCTTTTGATGGGGCGAGGAACAGATACAGTCTCTGTTTGCTGCACTAAACCTGAACACTGGACTTGCACGTGATTGAGAGGAGGAAGCTCAGAGGAGTGTTCTGAACTACTGCTCTGTGCCCAGGTCCCACCTCTGGTTTGTCAGATGAAGCGAAGATGCTGTCGGTCATATTTCTAGATCAGACAGCAGAGCCCTCCCAAGTGGGATGGATGCCGTCTTTGGAAATGAGACCTGGTTTTCCCCAAAACACACGCCAATTATCAGCAAAGCCTATGTTGTTTTCGGGGCACCATCTCGATAACCAGCGGTTAAATGATGAAAAGCGGCTGTACATTTCATCACTGGTCAAATTCGGCAGGGGACCAGAGAATATTACGGCATCCGACATCGACTCGGCGAGTTTGCACACCGATCCTACGTTCACTTTGAGCAGCTCTGATTGTCTCCGCCGGGCGTCATTACCGCCAACGTGAGTCACGATACGACGGAACCTACACTCACTCTGGGCTACATCCTAAGGTGTCCTTCGATGTCACCCACTCTGGCCCCTGGTGAACACCTAACTGTGGCCGCTGGCAGCCTCACGTCCCTGACTGTAGAACTGCCAATTACCAGAGTCGTTGGTACAGCCGGTGTGTTGCTGAGGGAGCAAACCTATTCTACCTGCTTCTACCGCTTCTACCTGCTCTAGCCTGGCCTCCAAAGATAAAAACAAACTACACTTAATACACCTGGTGCTTTTCGCTAAAGGAGGCAGGTGACTCACTGTACATACGGCAAGCTGAGCAGAACAGAGGGGCGAGCGAAGAGAATTATGAAAAACTTAATTGGAAAGAAAACACAGAATATATACATACTAAAATATCAATCAATCAATCAAACTTTATTTACAGAGCGCTTTTCATACAAAAATACAACACAAAGCACTTTACAGTGATTGGGCTTTGAAAACTGCCTCAGTATTTGAATTTTGGGAAAATCAGGTCCAAGCGTAATTCCAATGTGCAAAGTCCCGTAATCCTGGTTCCGAACAGTTAGATCCTCTGTGTCTGAAGAACTCGCAGGTTCGCCCGACCCTGCTTGTCTTGTTAAAGTGTCAGTTTTGTTAAAAGACCAATTTATCAAATCCAGAGTTAATTTAGTTTTGGAGAGTAAAGTGGAGAGAGTCGAGGAATAAGACACATTAGACAAGACGAGACATAGAAACAAAGCAGGAAAGATCAGGGGCAGGAGAGGAGAGGAAAAGCGTCCACCCTCCCCAAGAGCCAGAAAAAAAAACAATATAAAAAACATGATGTTCTGTTCTGAGATCTGGGGTAATATTCATAATAATACAATAATATTTCATGACATTTTATAAAGTTGTGCTCCTGTACACATATAACCCCCACACACATCTCTCACTCCAGACATTTATCTTCCTCCACACACTGAAGTGAGCCTCACGTCTGCTCGCTTTTTCTGTCCAGCTCCACTGTTAACATCCATATTTTTGTTCAGTGATGTAAAAATGTGTGAAAAATGTTTGGACTGTTTTACACTGAGGAGAGTGAGTCTGTCGGAGCGCACAGAGACACTGAGGAGCCAGAATAACAGAGCCAAAACCCAGGGAGCAGAGTGTGAGTGGATGTGGTGCTGAAGGTGTGGAGGTGGGTCAGTTGGTCAGAGGAGACTGTGTAGAAGGACAGAGAGCGAGCAGGACAGTCCACAAACACTGCCACTGTCCCAGAAGAGGAAGACCAGGGCTCAGGGAGGGGGGTTTGTTCGTTATTATGAAGAACAGAGAAACCAACTTTAGAACAGAACAGACTCCAGGACTGATCATTGTGTCCAAACAAACTGTCAACACCTCCTTTCCTTCTGATTCTTCTGTCACACACTAATATAAAAACCTCTCCACTCCACTGGACCTCCCAGTAACAGCGACCAGTCAGACCAGTGGAACACAGAATCTGAAACCAGCGCTCAAATCTGTCCTGATGATCTGGATACGGCTGCTTCTGTCTCACGTGTGTCACCTTCTTGTTGTAGTCGGACAGTTGGAGGTTTCTGTGAGCTGTGTTTGGATCCAGAGTGAGATCACAGAAATCTGATGGAGAGAAGACACAACACAGCAGCAGTTAGTCCCCTGTCCACTGTCAACATGAGACACACGTTTAATTCTGCACCACACGGCTCCATTTGTTCATGAACCATGGATTTAAAGACTTTCACTTGTTCAGGATTCAGCTCTTTTCTGTCTTCGTTCTTTTATTTCTTCATCCTTCACTTTTGTGTTTGGCTTTCATTTCACAGCCCCACACAGTCCTGGTTTAGTCCTGGTTTAGTCCTGGTTCTGTTCAGCTGCTCATGACTAAAGGTTTTTCTTCTGCTCTTTTTAAGGTTCATTTCATGATTATTTCTGTTTAGATTTTTCTGTTGTGATTTAATGTGTTTCTTCTTCTGTGAAGCTCTTTGAATGACTCTGTCTGAACTGAGCTCTACAAATAAACTTGTGTTCGATTGTAAAAAGTGTCCAGATGATTCCCCTGAAACTCTCCATCTCTACATCACCACAGTGTTTGAGTCGCTCCAGAAGGAAACGCTGTGAGCCTCACAAATGTCGGCTCATAAAATGCTGACAGACGCTTTGTTTGTGTGAGACAAATGAAATGATCAAAGTGACCAGAGTTAAATGGGTTCAGTCAGACTTACATCTGCAGATTGGATTCAGCCATCGTTCTCCAGCAGGTCTCAGTCTGAAGGAAACATCAGAGTTTGTCTCACAGCATTTTCACTCCATGTGACATTAAAATGTGTTATTTTGAGCCCAACACTGTCCTCAGTCTGTGCTGCTCAGGCCTCTGGTGCTTCTGAAGTCTGTTTTTATTCATTCCACTGTCATTTCTGAGGTTCAGTGTTGAGCAGGAGCAGGTCCATACCTGAGAGTGTCCAGTGTGCAGTGGGGCTCCTCCTGTAGAGCACACAGGAGCTTTACTCCTGTGTCTCCTGGATGGTTGTAGCTGAGGTCCAGTTCTATCAGATGGGAGGGTTGGACCTCAGAGCTGAGGCCAGAGAAGCACAGCCTTCCTCTGAGAGCAGACACCCTGACAGTCTGAGGACACAGATTATTGGAATCAGGAACATTCATGAGGAACATTCAACCCAAATGAGACAAACAACAAGTCCCAGATCTTTATGGGACTTTATCAAATGTTCTTTTCCAATGCAAATACCAACAGCTTCTGTAATAATAGTGAAGAATATGAACCCCTCTGACCTGAGCTGTTCCAGTTTACACTGAGGACTCTTCAGTCCAACACACAACATCTTCAGCCCTGAGTCCTTCAGGTCGTTGTGACTGAGGTCCAGGACTGTCAGACTAGAGGACTGGGAGCTGAGGACTGAGGACAGAGCTTCACAGCTTCTCTCTGACAGGTCACAGCCGCTCAGTCTGGAGGAGGAGACAGGAGCTCATGAGAGAAGAACTCAGAACACAACTGACAAGTTCAGATACATCCTTTCACTGCCAATTCAACCATCAGGCTTTAAAGAACAAATCTATTTGTGTTCATGAAAACAACAGCAGGATTATTTCTCCTGTAGGATGGAGTTGTCTTTAAACCTGGACAGTCACTTTTTCATTTTCATCAAAACTACTTCCCGACTCCAGATTCAGGACAGTTTGTTTGTCGCGAAGAAGAAGAAGCCCCCCCCCCCTGCAGGTTCAGCTTCAAAGTCGACAGTTCAGTGAAAGCGGCTCAGGATGAGAAGAAAGCGTTTGACTCGACTCAGATTCAAGAAGCACAAACAGCTGCAAGAAACAGAACTGTTCAAAAAGGTTTGGAAATACCACGGGAAATAAGTGAACAATGAGTAAAAAATATAATAAAATATAATAACTACAGATAGAAGAAAACTATTAATAAATACTAATAATAATATTAATATATAATAAATATATATGTAAATATATTGATAATAATAGAAAATATATGTATAAATATATATATAATGTAAATAACTAATATATAAAAAATATATATATAATAAATATGTAATAATAATATAAAAATAATAATAAATATAATAATAAATAATAAATAATAATAATAAATAATATATAATAATAAATAAATAATAATAATATATATAAATGATGTGTAATAAATAATAATAAGCAAATATGTAAATAAATATTAATAATAATAAATATGTATGCAAATATGTAATAATAATAATAATAATAAATAATAATACTATTAATAAATATGTAATAATAATAATAATAAATAATAATAATAAATAAATGATAATAATAAGTAATGTAAATGTGTGTAATAATATGTCTGAAATAATAAATATAAATAATAGATGATAGTAATAATAATGAAATATGTAATGTGTAAATATGTAGGCGTATGAATAAGATGTGTAAATAATAAATATAATATATAATATGTGCATAATAATAAATAATGTGTGTGTAAATATGAAATATTAATAAATATAAGTAAATAATAATAAATAATGTATGTATAGTAATAATATGCAATAATAATAATATTAATAATATTAATAATAATAAATATGTATATTAATAAAGTATGTAATAATATAAATAATGAAAATTTTAAATAAATAATACAGTATGATAATAAATATATATATAATAATAATAATAATAAATATAATAAATAAGTAATAATAAGTAAATAAATAGCAAATAGATATAATAAATATAATAATAATAATAATATAATAAATAAATATAATAATATATAATAAATAAATATTAATAATAAATAATATATGTAAATAAATATGTAAATAAATAAATAATAATAATATATGTAATAAATAATAATAATAAATAATAATAATAAATAATAATATGTATAAATAATAATATGTAAATATAATAATAATAAATATATAAATAAATATAATAATAATATGTGTAAATATAATAAATATCATATATAAAATATATATGTAATAAATATAATAATAAATATAATAAGTAATAAATAAATAGTAATAATAATAAATAATAATAAATAAATATGATAAATAATATGTAAATGGTAATAATAAATAATAGCATAATATAATAATAATAATAATAAATATGCATCAATAATAATAAATAATAATAAATAATAAATAAAATAATAATAATAATATGTAAATATAATAATAATAATAATAATATTATATGTAAATAATAAATGTAAAATAAGTATGTAAATAATATATAATATGTAAATAAATATAAATAATAAGTAATAAATAATAATATGTATATAATAATATTAATAAATAATAATATGTATAAATATAATAAATAATACATAATAATAAATATGTAATAAATAAATAATAATAATAAGTATTAATATTAATAATAAATATAATAAAATAAATAATAATAATAATAATAGTAATAATAAGTAATAATAAATATGAATAATAAGTAATATATAATAATAAATGAAAGCTAATAATAATAAATAATAATAATAATAAATAATAATATAAATAATAATAATAATAAATAAATAATAAATAATAAATAATAAATAATAATAAATAATAAATAATAATAAATAATAATAATATGTAAATATGTAAATAAAATAATAATATAAGTATGTGTATGTAAATAATAATAATAATAAATATAATAATAATATAAATAAATATGTATAATAATAATAAATATGTAAATATGTGTATAATAATAAATAAATAATATAAATATTAATAATAATAATAAATAAATAATAATAAATATAATAAATAATAATAATAATAAATATGTATGTATAAATAATATAATAATAAATATTATGTATAATAAAATAATAATAATAATAAATATATAATAATAAATAAATCAAATAAATAATAATAATATATATGTGTGTAATCGTAATAAATATGTGTAAATGATAATAATAAAGTAATAATAAATATGTAAATAATATATGTAAATAAAAATAATAATAATAGTAATAATAATAATAATAATAAATAATAATATAATAATAAATAATAATAATAAATATAAATAATAATAATAAGTGTAAATAAAATAATAAATAAATAATATGTGTAAATATGTA
Source organism: Odontamblyopus rebecca (assembly GCA_030686955.1). Classification (NCBI taxonomy): domain Eukaryota; kingdom Metazoa; phylum Chordata; class Actinopteri; order Gobiiformes; family Gobiidae; genus Odontamblyopus; species Odontamblyopus rebecca. The sequence continues at coordinate 3,409,373 of CM060665.1, forward strand.
ATATGTATGAAATAATAATAATAAGTAATATAAATAATATTGATAAAATAAATAAGTAAATGTGTGTGTAAACATATTAATAATAATAATAATAAATAATAAATAAATAATAATAAGTAAATAATGAAAAAGTAAATATATGTATAAATATGTAAATAAATAATAATAAATATGTGTAAATAATAAATATGTAATAATAAGTAAGTAATAATAAATAAATATAATAATAATAAATAATGTATAATATGTAATATTAATATAATATGTGTGGAAGTAATATAATAATAATGGGGAAATAATAGAGAGGGAAATAAATATAATGTAAATCGTAATAAATGTGTATGTAAATAATAATAAATAAATATAATAATATGTGTGTAAAATATATATGTGTAAATATGTAAGTAAATAATAATAAAATAATAATAAATAAGTATAAATAAATAATATGTGTGTAAAGTATAAATATAATATGTAAATAATAATGTAATAATAAATAAATATGTAATAACCAAATATAGTAAACAATAAATAATAAATATGTAAATAAATATTAATAATAATAATAAATAATAAATAATAAATAAATAATAAATATGCGTAAAATAAGTAATAAGATATATAATAATAAATATGTATAATAATAATATGTATCAAATAAGTAATAAATAAATAAATAATAATAATAATATGTAAATAAATAATAATAAATAAATAAATGTCGTATAATAATAATAAAAATAAGTATATTAATAATAAATAATAATAGTAAGTAATATAAATACGTAAGTATAAATAATAAATATAATGTAAATAAATATATGTAAGTAATAATAGATATAATATATGTAAATATGTAAATAAATAATATGTAATAAATATAATATGTAAATAATAATAATAATAATAAGTATGTGTAATAATGAAATATTAATAATAAATAATGATGTATGTAAATAATAATAATAAGTAAATTATGTAAGCAATGTAAATAAATATGTATGTAAATAATGTAAATAATATATGTAAGTATATAATTAAATATATAATAAATAATACATATGTGTAAGTAAATAATAAGTAAATATGTACAGTAATAGAAGTAAATATTAATAATAAATATTAAATAATAATATGTAATAATAAATAATAATAAGTATGTAAATAAGTATGTAAATAAATAATAATAATAATATGTAATAATAAGTATGTGTAAATATGTATATGTAAATACAGTAATAATAAATATAATAAAATACAGTACTATCCAAAGGATTGCAGGTGCTTAAATAAGGTGCAGAGTGTTTCACAGGTGAGTTCAGTGTTGCACATGATGGTTTTGCTCATGTGGAGCAGGTTATTACACAGAAACGGTGACCAGTGGATAGTGTTCAGCAGTCTGACTTGTACAGGGATGGTATTGGTCAGCAGTCTGACAGCCTGGAATAGTGTTCAACAGTCTGACAGCCTGGGGATAGTTTTCAGCAGTCTGACAGTGTGGGGATAGTGTTCAGCAGTCTGACCAGACCCTGCAGAGATAAATGTCCTGGATGTTATGCAGACCCTGCAGAGGTAAATGTCCTGGATATTTTGGGCCCTGCAGAGGTAAAATGTCCTGGATGTTACACAGACCCTGCACAGAGGTAAATGTCCTGGATGTTACTCAGACCCTGCAGAGGTAAATGCAGCCCTGGATGTGTTATTTCCAGACTCCCAGCAGAGGCAAATGTCCAGGATGTTACACAGACCCTGCAGAGGGCCGTTCTGGATGTTGGTGCCAGACCCTGCAGAGGGTAAAATGTCCTGGATGTTACTCAGACCTCGGTAGAGGTAAATGTCCTGGATGGAGGGAGGTTGCTGTCTGTGGAGGCCCTCTGCCGCATATGCATTACCCTCTGCAGAGCCTTTTTGGCTCTGGGTGGGTGCAGTTCCGACTCCACACTGTGTGATGCAGCCGGCTCAGCAGACTCTCCATGCTACCTCTGCAGAAGCTTCAGAGGATGCCGGCTTCAGCTTTCTTCACCACACTGTCTGTGTGCAGTGTCCAGGACAAATCCTCTGTAAATGTGTGACAATTTAGGAACTTGAAGCTGCTGACCTGCTCCACCTCAGTGCTGTTGATGTAGATGGTGGTGCTGGTCTAATCGCTTGTCTCCCAGTCCAGCTTCATCATCTCCTTAGATTTTACTGACGCCAGAGAGGGGTTATTTTCCTGACAATCGTGGCTGGCGTCAGTGATTTCACCTCATCTCTGTAGCTCTGGGGTCGCTGCTGGTGATGAGAGGCAGAGGTGGTGGTGTCAGTCAAGCAAACTTCTGAGGATGATGTTGGAGCTGTGCCTCAAGTGTGCAGCCGTAGGTGAACAGGGAATACAGGAGAGAGGCTGAGGTCACAGCCCTGGGGTGTCCCAGTGCTGAGGACACGCTGTGGTGGAGGAGAGGGATCTGACGACTCTCACCGTCAGTGGTCTGTGGGTGAGGAAGTCCCCATATCCAGCAGCAGATGCAGACTCCATCCAGGCCCAGAGGCGGTGAGTTTAGAGACCAGTTTGGAGGATTATGGTGTTGAAATGCCAAGCTTTAGTCAGTGACAAAGTTTCCTTCTCACATATGTGCTGACTCCTCTCCATATGTGTTGTTGGGCCACTCTCCAGATGTGCAAGTTAGCCCTGCCTGCATATGTGTTAGCCCTCTGCCATATGTGTAAGAAGTCTTCTCTCCAGTATATGTGTTAGCTCCTCTTCCTCCATATGTGTTAGCTCCTCTGCCATATGTGGTTGGCCTCTCTGCATATAAAAAGAAGGGGCCTCTGCATATGTGTTAGCCCTCTGCATATGTGTTAGCCCCTCTGTATATGTGTTAGCCCTCTGAATATGTGTTAGCCTCTGTCCATATGTATTAGTTCTCTGCATATGTAAGTTAGTCTCTCTGCATATGTTTTCTTTGCCTCTCCAGATGTAAGCTAGCCCTCTCCAGATGTGTGTGTTGAGCTTCGTTCCTATATGTGTTAGCCCTCTGCATATAAGAAGCTCCCTCTGCAGATGTGTTAGTCTCTTCCTGCATATGTGCTTGACTCCATCTGTAATACCTCCACAGCGTGTTGTGCTCCCTCTGCATATGTTTTTGCCCATGCTCCAGATGTAAGTTAGCCCGCCCTTTCCCAGATGTGTTGGGATCTCTTCCATATATGTTAGCCCTCTGCATAAGTCTTAGCCCTCTGCAAAGATGCAAGTTAGCCCTCTGCATATGTGTTGACCTCTCCATACATGCGGTTAGCCCCTCTGCATATCTGTACAGTCTCCTCTGCATATGTGTTAGCTCCCCTGTGCATATGTGTTAGCTCCTCTGTATATGTGTTAGCTCCTCTGCATATGTGATAGCCCTGTGCATATGTGTTAAGGCTCCTCCGAATATGTGTTAGCCCTTCCTGCATATGTGTTAGCTCCTCTGTATATGTGTTAAGGTCCTCTCTTGCATATGTGTTAGCTCCTCTGTGCAGATGTGTGTTGGCTCTCTGCAGTTGTGTGTTAGCCTCCCTCTGCATAAAGTGTGTGTTGGTCCTCTCCAGATGTAAGTAGCCCTCTCCAGATGTGTTAGATTCTCTCAATATGTGTTAGGCCTCTGCATATGTGTTAGCCCTTTGCATATGTGTTAGCCCTCTCCATATGTGTTAGCCCCTCTGCATATGTGTTGGCCTCTCTCCAGATGTGTTAGCCCTCTCCAGATGTGTGAGCTTTCTCCATATGTAAGAAATTTCAGACATAAGTGTTAGCTTCTCTGCATATGCGTAAGAAGCCTCCTCTGCATATGTGTTGGCCCTATGCAGATGTAAGGCCTCCAGATGTGTTAGCTCCTCCGCACAAGCGTGTTAGCCCTCCGTACAGTGGTAGCTTCGCATATGTTAGCCCTCTGCAGATGTAAGAAATTTTCACATATGTAAGTTAGCTCGTATATATGCTAGCTGCCCCCTGCAGTGATGTGTGGGTGTTAGCTCTCTCTGCAGATGTAAAGTTCGACCCTTCCATATGTGTAGCATTTCTCTTCCACATAGTATGTTGCCTCTCTCCATGATGTGTTAGCCCTCGGCATATGTAGTTGGCTCCTCTCCATATGTGTTTGCTCCTCTGCATATGGGGTGTTAGCCCTCTCCATATGTAAGTAGTCTTCTCTCCATATGTGTGTTAGCTGTCTGCATATGTAAGAAGCCCTCTGTAGATGTAAGTTAGGCTCCCCTCTCCATATGTGTTGACTCCTCTGCATATGTGTTGGCCTCTCTCCATAGGTTAGCTCCTCCGTATATGTGTGTTAACCTCTCTGCAGATGTGTTAGCCTCTATGCATATGTGTTAGCCCTCTCCATATGTGTTAGCCCTCTCCATATGTGTTACAGCCTCTCTCACATATTTGTTAGCTCCTCTGCATATGTAAGTGTTATTCCTCTGTCCATAAATGTGTTAATAGTCTCTCTGCATATGTGTTAGCCTCTCTCCAGAGAGCAAAAGAGCCCTCTGCAGATGTGGGTTAGCCTCTCTCTGCATATAAAAGTTAGGCCTCTTGCATATGTAAGTTAGCCCTCTACATGTGTTAGCCTCTCTTCAGATGTGTTAGTCCCCTCTCCATATGTGTTAGCCCTCTGGCATATGTGTTGGCCTTCCCCATATGTGTTAGCTCTCTCCATACAGTGTGTTAGCCCTCTGCAGACATGTAAGTAGCTCTTCTGCATATGTGTTAGCCCTCTCCATATGCGTTAGCCCTCTCAGCATATGTGTTACTGCCTGCATATGTGTTAGCCCCTCTCAGTATATGTATAGGCCTTCTGCATGATGTGTTATAGCCTCCTCTGCATATGTTAGTTCTCTCCATATGTGTTGGCTCTCTGCATATGCAGTTGGCTCCTCTCCATATGTGTTAGCCCTCTGTGCATAAGGTAGTGTGCTGGCCCTCTCCATAAGTGTATGGCTCTCTCTGCATATGTAAGTTAGCCCTCTTTCTCCATATCTGTTGCTAGCTCCCCTTTCCGCATATGCAAGGTCTCTTCCATATGTGTTAGCCCCTCTGCATATGTGTTGGCCTCTCTCCATATGTGTTAGCTCCTCTCAGACATGTAAAGGGCTCTCTGCATAAGGTGGAAAGGCTCCTCTGCATATGTGTGTTAGCCTCTCTCCACGTGGCATTGAGCCTCTCCATATGTGTTAGCACTGCTCCCATATATGTAAGTATCCTCTGCAGATGTGTTAGCCCTCTCCGCATATGTGTTCCAGGCCCTCTCCAGGCGCATTGCTTGAGTGTTAGCACTCTCCAGATGTGTGTTAGCTTCCTCTACATATGTGTGTTAGCCCTCTCTCCATATGTGTTAGCTCTCCTCTGCATATGTCTTGTTCCTCTCTTTCCTGAAGTGTTAGCCCTCTCCTTATATATATGTTAGCCCTCTCCACATATGTTGGCCTCTCTATGCATATGTGTTAGCCCTCCCCATATGTGTGTTAGCTCACCTCCCCACTTATGTGTTAGCCCTCCCCATATGTGTGTTAGCCCTCCGTATATGTGTTAGCCCTCTCCATATGTGTTAGCCACTCTGCATATGTAAGTAGCTCCTCTCTGCATATGTAGTTAGCCCTCTGCATATGTGTTGGCCCTCTGCAGCTGTGTTTAGCCCTCTCCATATGTATTTAGCCCTCTGCATACAAGCTGTTGGCCACTCTGCGTATGTATTGTTGGCCCTCTGCATATGTGTTAGCAGACCTCTCTCCATACATTTATTAGTCTCTCTGCATATGTGTTGCAGCCTCTCTGCATATGTGTGTTAGCCCTCTGCATATGTGTGTAGCCCTCTCCATATGTGTTAGCCCTCCTCTATATGTCTTAAGCCCACTCTCCATATGTGTTAGTCACTCTCCAGATGGTGAGAGAGGTGTGAACTGCCTTCCAGATGCAATGAAGCGTGGTCTGTGAACATCTCTTTGCTCCCCTGTGCAAACTGCAGATGGGTCCAGGGTGACAGGGAGGGAGCCACAGATGTTGTGTTAATGATTCGCTCAATAGCACTTCCTTGATGACAGAAGTGAGTGCTATGGGCCGATAGTCATTAGGGCAGGATGCTGATGAGGTCTTCGGGATGGGAACAACAGTGGAGGAGTCTTGAAGATAATTAGGCACGATAGACTGGCTCAGAAACATGTTGAAGATGTTGGTGAACCTAGTGCAGTTGGTCAGCACAAACTCTCAGCACCCTGACTGGAGATACGTCGGGCCCTGGTGCTTTGCCGTGTTTTAGCCTTTCTTGATGTGCGGCTTTCTCCCTGTCCACATGTGGTCTGGTGACACAGGCTCTCTGTATATGTTGTCTGCATCAAACTGGGCACAGAAGGTGTTGAGCTCATCTAGGATATGATGTGCTGGACAGTTCCAGTGGCCTGTTAGCCCTCCCCTTGTAGTCAGTGATGCAGCCGTGAGTCCGATGCCCTGTTAGTCCCTCTGGGAAGTCCTGACGGTCTTTCTGTCCATACTTGGCTACTTTGGAGGCTTCAGGGTCTACTGTGAGTTAAGCAGCAGTCACCGGAAACTTGCACTGAGTTTCACACGCCTCTGCATATCCAGCCTGCAGGGTTTCTGATTAGGGTAAGTGCAGATGGAGACTTTAGGCACCGTGTCATCGATGGAGCTTCTCCGAATATGTAGCCTAGCGACAGAGTCTGTATATGCACGAATGTCTAGCCATCTGCTGACGTGTTACCAAACATCTGCCAGTCCGTTGTTCCAAAGCAGCCTTCTATGTAGGATCCTCATCAGCCCATTAGTAGCTCGGCTCTGTGGAATGTTCACTTGGACCGGTTGTTCCCGAGGTTGTGTTAGCCTTCCAGTTTGTAAGCAGGCACCAAGCAAGATGGCACAATGGTCCGGATTTATTGAAGACTGGACAGACGCAGGGGTTTGTAACTGTCTTTAAATGAGGCCTAGTAATAATCCAGAGTAAAGCTTTCACAATACATGAAAAATTCAGTCAGAATAATACAAAAATACATTTTTTGTGTAACAGTAAGATACAAAAAAGAAGTTAAGGTTAAAAAGAAAGAATTCACTTTAAACCAGTAAATGTCTGTAGTATTTCTGACCTGAGCTGTTAGCCACTTTACCCACTGAGCTGACTCTTCAGTCCAACACACAACATCTTGAGCCCTCTGTCCTTCAGGTGGTTTGTGACTGAGGTCCAGGACTTGTCAGACTAGAGGACTGGGGAGCTGAGGACTGAGGACAAGAGTTTCACAGCTTCTCTTTGACAGGTCACAGCCGCTCAGTCTGGAGACAGAAAAACATAGTTTATGCAGGAGTTGAATCAGAAACCGTCCTCTGTTAAACAAAGGTTACTCACAGAGCTTTGTGCTGGCCCTCTCCATACAGTATGTTTTAGCCTCTCCCAGATGTGTGTTAGCCCTCTGCATATGTAAGTGTTAGCCCTCTGCATGCATGTAGTTGGCCCACTCTCTGCATATGTGTTAGCCCTCTGCATATGTGTTAGCCCTCTCCATATGTAAGTTGGCCCTCTCCATGTGTGTTAGCCCTCTCCCATATGTGTTGAAGCCCTCTCCATATGTGTTAGCCTTCTCACATATGTTTTTATCCCTCTGCATATGCGTTAGTACTCCCTGCTGCATATGTGTTAGCCCTCCTCCAGATATGTGTTAGCCTCTCTCCAGATGTGTTAGCCCTCTGCATATGTGTTAGCCCTCTCCAGATGTGTTAGCCCTCTCCCATATGTGTTAGATTCCCTCTCCATATGCGTTAGCCCTCTCCCATATGCGTTAGCAGCTCCTCTGCATATGTGTCTGACCCTCTGTGCATATGTGTTACAGCCCCCTCCATATGTGCTAGTTAGCCCTCTGCACTTATGTAAGTTGGCCCTCTGCATTTGTGTTAGCCTTCTGCATATGTGTTATCCCTCTGCATATGCGTTAGCCCTCTCCATATGCATTAGCCCTTTCCATATGTGTTAGTCACTCTCCAGATGTGTTAGCCCTCTGCAGATGTGTTAGCCCTCTGCATATGTGTTAGCCCTCTGCACATGCGTTAGCCTTCTCCATATCGTTAGCCCTCTCCATATCGGGTTAGCCCTCTCCATATGTGTTAGCCCTCTCCATATGTGTTAGCTCTCTCCATATGTTAGCCCTCTCCATATGTGTAGCCCTCTCCATATGTTAGCCCTCTCCATAAGTGTTGGCCCTCTCCATATGTGTTAGCCCTCTGCATATGTGTTAGCCCACTGCATATGTGCTAGCCCTCTCCATATATGTTGGCCCTCTCCAGATGTGTTATCCCTCTGCAGATGTGTGTTAGCCCTCTGCATATGTGTTAGCCCTTTCCCATATGTGTTAGCCCTCTCCATATGTGTTAGCCTCTCCATATGTGTTGGCCCTCTCCATATGTGTTAGCCTTCTCACATATGTGTTATCCCTCTGCATATGCGTTAGCCCTCTCCCATATCCATTAGCCCTCTCCATATGTGTTAGTCCTCTCCAGATATGTTAGTCCTCTCCAGATGTGGTAGCCCTCTGCATATCTGTTAGCCCTCTCCATATGCGTTAGCCCTCTCCATATGCGTTAGCCCTCTCCATATGCGTTAGCCTCTCCATATGCGTTAGCCCTCTCCATATGCGTTAGCCCTCTCCATATGTGTTAGCCCTCTCCATATGTGTTGGCCCTCTCCATTTGTGATAGCCTTCTCACATATGTGTTATCCCTCTGCATATGCGTTAGCCCTCTCCATATGCATTAGCCCTTTCCATTTAAGTTAGTCCTCTCCAGATGTGTTAGCCCTCTGCATATGTGTTAGCCTCTCTGCATATGTGTTAGCCCTCTGCATATGCGTTAGCCCTCTCCATATGTCGTTAGCCCTCTCCATATGCGTTAGCCCTCTCTATATGCGTTAGCCCTTCTGCATATGTGTTGGCCCTCTGCATATGTGTGTTAGCCCTCTCCATATCGTTAGCCCTCTCTCCATATACGTTAGCCCTCTCCATATGTAAGTTAGACCTCTCCATATGTGTTAGCCCCCTCCATATGTGTTAGCCCCCTCCATATGTGTTAGCCCTCTCCATATGTGTTGGCCCTCTCCATTTGTGTTAGCCTTCTCACATATGTGTTATCCCTCTGCATATGCGTTAGCCCTCTCTCCATATGCATTAGCCCTTTCCATATGTGTTAGTCCTCTCCATATGTGTTAGCCCTCTCCATATGTAGCCCTCTCCATATGTGTTAGCTCTCTCCATATGTTAGCCCTCTCCATATGTTAGCACTCTGCATAAGTGTTGGCCCTCTCCATATGTGTTAGCCCTCTGCATATGTGTTAGCCCACTGCATATGTGCTAGCCCTCTCCCATATATGTTGGCCCTCTCCAGATGTGTTATCCCTCTGCATATGCGTTAGGCCTCTGCATATATGTTAGCCCTTTCCATATGTGTTGGCCCTCTCCATGTGTGTTAGCCTTCTCACATATGTGTTATCCCTCTCCATATGCGTTAGCCCTCTCCATATCCATTAGCCCTCTCCATATATGTTAGTCCTCTCCAGATATGTTAGTCCTCTCCAGATGTGGTAGCCCTCTGCATATGTGTTAGCCCTCTCCATATGTCGTTAGCCCTCTCCATATGCGTTAGCCCTCTCCATATGCGTTAGCCCTCTCCATATGCGTTAGCCCTCTCCATATGTGTTAGCCCTCTCTCCATATGTGTTAGCCCTCTCCATATGTGTTGGCCCTCTCCATTTGTGATAGCCTTCTCACATATGTGTTATCCCTCTGCATATGCGTTAGCCCTTTCCATATAAGTTAGTCCTCTCCAGATGTGTTAGCCCTCTGCATATGTGTTAGCCCTCTGCATATGTGTTAGCCCTCTGCATATGCGTTAGCCCTCTCCCATATGCGTTAGCCCTCTCTATATCGTTAGCCCTCTGCATATGTGTTAGCCACTCTGCATATGTGTTAGCCCTCTCCATATACGTTAGCTCCTCTCCATATATCGTTAGCCTCTCCATATCGTTAGCCCTCTCCCATATGTGTTAGCCCTCTCCATATGTGTTAGACCTCTCCATATGTCTTAGCCCTCTCCATATGTGTTAGCCCTCTCCATATGTTATCCCTCTCCATAAGTGTTGGCCCTCTCCAAATGTGTTAGCCCTTTCCATATTTGTTAGTCCTCTCCAGATGTGTTAGCCCTCTGCATATGTGTTAGCCCTCTGCATATGTGTTATCCCTCTGCATATGGGTTAGCCCTCTGCATATGTGTTGGCCCTCTCCATATGTGTTAGCCCTCTCCATATGTGTTGGCCCTCTCCATATGTGTTAGCCTTCTCACATATGTGTTATCCCTCTGCATATCGTTAGCCCTCTCCATATGCATTAGCCCTCTCCCAGATGTGTTAGCCCTCTCCAGATGTGTTAGCCCTCTGCATATGTGTTAGCCCTCTCCATATGCGTTAGCCCTCTCCATATGTCGTTAGCCCTCTCCCATATCGTTAGCCCTCTCCATATCGTTAGCCCTCTCCATATGTGTTAGACCTCTCCATATGTGTTAGCCCCCTCCATATGTGTTAGCCCCCTCCATATGTGTTAGCCCTCTCCATATGTGTTGGCCCTCTCCATTTGTGTTAGCCTTCTCACATATGCGTTAGCCCTCTGCATATGCGTTAGCCCTCTCCAGATGCGTTAGCCCTCTCCACATGTGTTAGCCCTCTCCACATGTGTTAGCCCTCTGCATATGTGTTAGCCCTCTGCATATGTGTTAGCCCTCTGCATATGCGTTAGCCCTCTGCATATGCGTTAGCCCTCTGCATATGCGTTAGCCCTCTCCATATCTGTTAGCCCTCTGCATATGTGTTAGCCCTTTGCATATGTGTTGACCCTCTCCATATGTGTTAGCCCTCTGCATATGTGTTAGCCCTCTCCATATGTGTCAGCCCTCTCCATATTTGTTAGCCCTCTGCAGATATGTTGGCCCTCTCCAGATGTGTTATCCCTCTGCATATGCGTTAGCCCTCTCCATATGCGTTAGCCCTCTCCCATATGTGTTAGCCCTCTCCATATGTGTTAGCCCTCTCCATATGTGTTAGCTCTCTCCATATGTTAGCCCTCTCCATATGTTAGTACTCTCCCATAAGTGTTAGCCCTCTCCATATGCGTTAGCCCTCTCCCATATGTGTTAGCCCTCTCCATATGTGTTAGCCCTCTCCACATATGTGTTAGCCCTCTCCATATGTTAGCACTCTCCATATGTGTTGGCCCTCTCCCATATGTGTTAGCCCTCTGCATATGTGTTAGCCCACTGCATATGTGCTAGCCACTCTCCCATATATGTTGGCTCCTCTCCATATGTGTTAGCCCTCTGCATATGTGTTAGCCCTCTGCATATGTGTTAGCCCTCATCTCCATATGTGTTAGCCCTCTCCATATGTGTTAGCCCTCTCCATATGTGTTAGCCCTCTGCATATGTGTTAGCCCTCTGCATATGTGTTAGCCCTCTGCATATGTGTTAGCCCTCTCCATATGTGTTAGCCCTCTGCATATGTGTTAGCCCTCTGCATATGTGTTAGCCCTCTTCTCCATAGGTGTTCGCCCTCTCCATATGTTGTTAGCCCTCTCCATGTGCGTTAGCCCTCTGCATATGTGTTAGCCCTCTCCATTGGTGTTAGCCCTCTGCATATGTGTTAGCCCTCTCCATATGTGTTAGCTCTCTCCATATGTGTTAGCCCTCTCCAGATGTGTTAGCCCTCTGCATATGTGTTAGCCCTCTCCATATATGTTAGCCCTCTCCATAGGTGTTAGCCCTCTCCATGTGTGTTAGCCGGCTGCTTATGTGTTAGTCCTCTCCATATATGTAAGCCCTCTGCATATGTGTTAGCCCTCTGCATACGTGTTACCCCTCTCCATATGTGTTAGCCCTCTCCAGATGTGTGAGCACTCTCCATGTGTGTTAGCCCTCTCCAGATGTGTTAGCCCTCTGCATATGTGTTAGCCCTCTCCATATGTGTTAGCCCTCTCCAGAAGTGTCAGCCCTCTCTATATGTGTTAGCCCTCTGCACATATGTTAGCCCTCTCCCGATGTGTTAGCCCTCTGCATATGTGTTAGCCCTCTCTATATGTGTTAGCCCTCTGCATATGTGTTAGTCCTCTCCATATGTGTTAGCCTCTGCATATCTGTTAGCCCTCTCCAAATGTGTTAGCCCTCTGCATATATGTTAGCCCTCTGCATATGTGTTAGCCTCTCTGCATATGTGTTAGCCTTCTCCAAATGTGTTAGCCCTCTGCATATATGTTAGCCCCTCTGTATATGTGTTAGCTCCTCTGCATATGTGTTAGGCCCTCTCCATATGCATTAGCCCTTTCCATATATGTTAGTCCTCTCCAGATTTGTTAGCCCCTCTGCATATGTGTTAGCCCTCTGCATATGTGTTAGCCCTCTGCATACAGTAGCGTTAGCCTTCTCCATATGCGTTAGCCCTCTCCATATGTGTTAGCTCTCTCCATATGTGTTAGCCCTCTCCATATGTTAGCACTCTCCATAAGTGTTGGCCCTCTCCATATGTGTTAGCCCTCTGCATATGTGTTAGCCTCTCTGCATATGTGTTAGCCCACTGCATATGTGCTAGCCCCTCTCCAGATATGTTGGCCCTCTCCAGATGTGTTATCCTCTGCATATGTGTGCGTTAGCCCTCTCCATAAGCAAGTTAGCCCTCTCCATATGTGTTAGCCCTCTCCATATGTGTTAGCCCTCTCCATATGTGTTAGCTCTCTCCATATGTTAGCCCTCTCCATATGTTAGCACTCTCCATAAGTGTTGGCCCTCTCCATATGCGTTAGCTCCTCTCCATATGTGTTAGCCTCTCTCCATATGTGTTAGCCCTCTCCATATGTGTTAGCCCTCTCCATATGTTAGCACTCTCCATAAGTGTTGGCCCCTCTCCATATGTGTTAGCCCTCTGCATATGTGTTAGCCCACTGCATATGTGCTAGCCCTCTCCATATATGTTGGCCCTCTCCAGATGTGTTATCCCTCTGCATATGCGTTAGCCCTCTGCATATGTGTTAGCCCTCTCCATATGTGTGTTAGCTCCTCTCCATATGTGTTGGCCCTCTCCATATGTGTTAGCCCTCTGCATATGTGTTAGCCCTCTGCATATGTGTTAGCCCTCTGCATATGTGTTAGCCCCTCTCCATATGTGTTAGCCCCTCTGCATATGTGTTAGCCCCTCTGCATATGTGTTAGCCCCTCTCCATATGTGTTTGCCCTCTCCATATTTGTTAGCCCTCTCCATGTGCTGTTAGCCCTCTGCATATGTGTTAACCCTCTCCATTGGTGTTAGCCCTCTGCATATGTGTTAGCCTCTCCCCATATGTGTGTTAGCCCTCTCCATATGTGTTAGCCCTCTCCAGATGTGTTAGCCCTCTGCATATGTGTTAGGCTCTCTCCATATATGTTAGCCCTCTGCATATGTGTTAGCCCTCTCCATGTGTGTTAGCCCTCTGCATATGTGTTAGTCCCTCTCCATATATGTAAGCCCTCTGCATATGTGTTAGCCCTCTGCATACGTGTTACCCCTCTCCATATGTGTTAGCCCTCTCCAGATGTGTGAGCACTCTCCATGTGTGTTAGCCCTCTCCAGATGTGTTAGCCCTCTGCATATGTGTTAGCCCTCTCCATATGTGTTAGCCCTCTCCAGAAGTGTCAGCCCTCTCTATATGTGTTAGCCCTCTCCACATATGTTAGCCCTCTCCCGATGTGTTAGCCCTCTGCATATGTGTGTTAGCCCTCTCTATATGTATTTAGCCCTCTGCATATGTGTTAGCCCTCTCCATATGTGTTAGCCCTCTGCATATCTGTTAGCCCTCTCCAAATGTGTTAGCCCTCTGCATATGTGTTAGCCCTCTCTGCATATGTGTTAGCCCTCTGCATATGTGTTAGCCTTCTCCAGATGTGTTAGCCCTCTGCATATATGTTAGCCCTCTGCATATGTGTTAGCCCTCTGCATATGTGTTAGCCCTCTCCATATGTGTTAGCCCTCTCTATATGTCTTAGCCCTCTCCATATGTGTTAGTCCTCTCCAGATGGTGAGAGAGGTGTGAACTGCTAGAGCAATGGCGTCGTCTGTAGACTCTTTCCTCTGTGCAAACTGCAGTGGGTCCAGGGTGACAGGGAGGGAGCCACAGATGTGTGTTAATGATTCGGTCAAAGCACTTCATGATGACAGAAGTAGGTGATATGGGCCGATGGTCATTAGGGCAGGATGCGGAGGAGGTCTTTGGGATGGGAACAACAGTGGAGGTCTTGAAGATGGTGGGCACGATAGACTGGCTCAGAGACATGTTGAAGATGTTGGTGAACACCCTGGTGAGTTGGTCAGCACAAGCTCTCAGCACCTGACTGGATATGCCATCGGGCCCTGGTGCTTTGGCGTTGTTTTACTTTCTTGAGTGCGGCTTTCTCACTGTCCACATGTGGTCTGGTGACAGGCCTGGTGTTGTCTGCATCAAACTGGGCACAGAAGGTGTTGAGCTCCTCTGGAAATGATGCGCTGGACAGTTCCAGCGGCCTGTTCCTCCCCTTGTAGTCAGTGACGCAGCGTAGTCCGTGCCCTGTAGTCCCTCTGGGAAGTCTTGACGGTCTTTCTGTCGTACTTGGCTGCTTTGGAGGCTTCAGGGTCTACTGAGTTGAAAGCAGCAGTGCGAGCTTTGAGTTTCACACGCACCTCTGGTCCAGCCCAGGGTTTCTGATTAGGGTAAGTGCAGATGGAGACTTTAGGCACCGTGTCATCGATGCACTTCTCTATGTAGCCTACGACAGAGTCTGTATATGCATGAATGTCTCCATCTGCTGCGTCTGCAAACATCTGCCAGTCCGTTGTTCCAAAGCAGTTCCTGTAGGATCTCATCAGCCGTCGTACTCCACTTGTAGATTTCCCTGGGAACCGGTTGTTCCAGTTTGAGCCTTTGTTTGTAAGCAGGCAGCAGCAAGATGGCACAATGGTTGGATTTATTGAAGACTGGGCGGACGAGGGGTTTGTAACTGTCTTTAAATGAGGTATAGCAATAATCCAGAGTCGGCTTTCACAATACATGAAAAATTCAGTCAGAATAATACAAAATACATTTTTTGTGTAACAGTAAGATACAAAAAGAAGTTAAAATTAAAAGAAAGTGTATATTTCTGACCTGAGCTGTTCCAGTTTACACTGAGGACTCTTCAGTCCAACACACAACATCTTCAGCCCTGAGTCCTTCAGGTGGTTGTGACTGAGGTCCAAGACTGTCAGACTAGAGGACTGGGAGCTGAGGACTGAGGACAGAGCTTCACAGCTTCTCTCTGACAGGTCACAGCCGCTCAGTCTGGAGACAGAAAACATTGTTTATGCAGAAGGTGAATCAAACCGTCCTCTGTTAAACAAAGGTTACTCACAGAACTTTGTTGGAGGCCTTGACCACTGGCAGCAGCCTCAAGAGAGCCTCCTCTGGAACACAGTATTTCTTCAGCTCAAACTGGTCCAGATCTTCTTCTGATGACAGTAAGATGAAGGCCAGAGCTGACCACTCAGCAGGAGACAGTCCACCTCCAGACAGACGTCCTGATCTCAGGTACTGTTGGACCTGCTGCACCAGAGAACGATCATTCAGTTCATTCAGACAGTGGAGCAGGTTGATGCTCCTCTCTGCAGACACATCCTCACCCAGCTTCTTCTTGATGTACTCAGCTGTTTCCTGATTGGTCTGGGAGCTACTTCCTGTCTGTGTCAGCAGACCTTGTAGAAGGCTCTGATTGGTTGACAGTGAAAGACCCAGGAGGAAGCGGAGGAGCAGGTCCAGGTGTCCGTTTGGACTCTGTAAGGCCTGGTCCACAGCTGTCTGGTGAAGATGCTTTATTTTAATGGATCATTATAAACTGAACTCTGTAAACTTCTGTGTTTTCTCTGAGAGCAGGTTGATCCCAGTGTTGATGAAAGTCAGATGGACATGAAGAGCAGCCAGAAACTCCTGCACACTCAGATGGATGAAGCAGTAGACCTTGTCCTGGTACAGGCCTGGCTCCTCTCTAAAGACCTGTGTGAACACTCCAGAGTAAACTGAGGCCGCTGCAGTGTCCAGCCCACACTCGCTCAGGTCACTCTCGTAGAAGATCAGGTTTCCTTTCTGCAGCTGCTCAAAGGCCCGAAGTTTTTCCCAGAGACTCCACCATCTTCCTGGTCTCTGGACTCCAGTGTGGGTCTGTCTCAGATCCTTCTTCATACTTGATGTTCCGGACTTTGGCCTGAACCACCAGGAAGTGGATGTACATCTGAGTCAGGGTCTTGGGCAGCTCTCCTCTCGCTCTGCATCTCAACACGTGCTCCAGGACTGCGGCAGCGATCCAGCAGAAGATCGGCAGGTGGCACATGATGTGGAGGCTTCTTGACATCTTGATGTGGGGGACGATTGTGTCGGCCTGGTCTCTGAACCTCTTCCTGAAGTACTGCTCCTTCTGTGGGTCGGTGAACCCTCTGACCTCTGTCACCATGGAGACGCACTCAGCAGGGATCTGATTGGCCGCGGCGGGTCGTGTGGTTATCCAGAGGCGAGCGGAGGGAAGCAGCCTCCCCCTGATGAGGTTCACCAGCAGCACGTGCACTGAGGCCGACTCTGTGGGGTCACTCAGGACCTCGGTTTTGGTGAAGTCCAGAGGAAGTCTGCACTCGTCCAGACCGTCAAAGATGAAGAGCACCTGGAGGTGTTCAAAGCTGCAGAGTTCTGCTCGTGTTTGACTAAAGAAATGATGAACAAGTGTCACCAAGCTGAAGCTTCTGTCCTTCAGCACATTGAGCGCTCTGAAAGTGAACGGGAACAGCAGCTGTATGTCCTGGTTGGCTTCACCTTTAGCCCAGTCCAAACTGAACTTCTGAGTGAGCACTGTTTTCCCGATGCCAGCCACTCCCTTTGTCAGCACTGTTCTGATGGTTCCATGTGTGTGAGCTGGGCCTTTAAACATGTCTTCACATGTGATGGCCGTCTCTGCTGGGCTTGGAGTCCTGGAGGCTGTTTCCATGTGTCTGACCTCATGTTCCTGGTTGACCTCTGAAGACCCTCCCTCTGTGATGTAGAGCTCTGTGTAGATCTCATTCAGAAGGGTGGAGTTTCCTGCTTTAGCGATGCCCTCAAACACACACTCAAACTTCTGCTGCAGGTCAGACTTCAGGTTACGCTGACAAACTACAGAATTACTCCCTGAATGAAGACACAGACACAGACCTGAGTCTCAGAGAAGATCAAATGACTGTGAGCACCTTGTTAAATGTGTTAAATGGTCCTACAGCTCCACAGACGCTCAGCCAGCTCCTTCTGCTTCATCCTCCTCAGGAAGTTCAGTGTGATCTTCAGAACAGCCTCACTGCAGCTCCTCTGCTCTTCATCCTCATCCTCCACAGGATCTAAGCCTTCTGGGTCATCTGTACTCAGAACCTTGTGGAGCTTCTTCAGCTCCTTCTGGACCAAAGTGAAGATGTGCTCCTCCAGAAGCTGAACAGACACATTATAAACAGCACAAATGCCCTCAGTGTCAGATCTGTGTGAAACAAGCTCTCGTTCATCTGAACATTAGTGAATGACAGACCTTAAATATGGAGTCCAGCTGTGTCTGATGGTGCTGACCACTGGAGACCTGTGGACCCAGCTGCTCCCTCTGTGACAGAGACACATTAAACACTCAGGTTCATTTCAACTGTTTTATTCAACACTGGAGGAAACTCATGGCTCTGTGGTAAAATGCTGTGGCTCTCCCATAGACCGGTCACTCCTGAGGGACTCACAGGTGTGACCGTCTGTGGGAGACTCTGTGCTGGAGTCTGGTGGATTTAACTAACAGGAAAATACATTTGGACTTTAACTTTAAATGAGAAATCAGAGCACTGTTTTGGACAAATCTCACACCAATGTTTTTTGTACATAGTTTTACTCTGAACTTTAATTTTTTCATTATAGTGACTGAGTCATTACGTCGGCAAACTCAGTGAACTTTCAGTAAACAGAATTTGTGAAATGCTAAATAACTCGTATACCAGATCTAATTCCCCATTTAGTTCTAATGTCCTGCACCATAACACACAGCGTCACTCACAGCTCTCTCCTGAAGGACAGTGGTTCATCCTTAGACATGTGACTCCTGAGGGACTCACAGCTGGGACCAGGTTCAGACGGAGGACGTTTCTGGTGGATCCTGAGACACAGAAGAAAACACACTTCAGTCACAGTAAAACACGTGGGACTGTTCTGACTCAGATACTTCAGGAGGTTCTACAAAGTGTTCATGAGGCCTTCACCCCAGACGCTTCAGTGCGGCAGATTCAACACCAAACATCCAGTTTATATCGTTTTAAAGTTTTCATTCTGGAACAAAGAACAGACTTCTGTGTGTCATTGTGATTTTAATGTGATTCTCTGTGAACTGTGGACCCTCCTGGATGTGTTTTTAGCTTCATTCAAACCACGTCACCCACATTAGATCAGATGTTTGTGAACATAAAGTCCTGACGTTATGAGGAGCTGTGAGTCGGACTTACTGTGGACCATCTTCTCTTTTAAACTTAATCCCTCGTTGCATAGAGTCATCACTCTTGAGTGACTCGGCGCTGGTCCCAGGAGCAGGTCTGTGGACACAGGTGGAGCAGTGGCTTTAGTCTGAGCTCTGACATGGAGAACAGTGGTGGAGTTAGAGATGGTCCCGTACCTCTGAGCTTTGGGGGGTGAGTGGTTTTAGAGGGAGGGGCTCCGTCCTCTCTGTGCTCTCTCTGATCCATGCTCTGTTCATTTGCTTCAAAAGGAAAAACACACAAAACATTCAACAACACCAACGTTTAAACACGTCACAAATGGTCCTCTGCTAAACACAGTCACATTATTATGTTTGGAAACGGACTCGTTTGGTCCGGATCACAGTTTGCTCGTCTTTATTCACACCTGAAATAAAGTCCGGACTTTCAGGAGAATCAAACTCTCGTTAACTCTAGTTAATAGTGCAGCTTTAACACAGAAGAGTTCAACACTGGTTTACAAGAACGACGTGTAAAATATCGTTTACAAAGAACAACGTGTAAAAGTATTTGCTGAATGAACTGAATCCACATTTCTGTTCTCCTTTGGGTTCGTCCTTGCTGCGTCCTTATTGTGAGTGGGCTTGCCTCTCCACAAACCTGACTCTCATTTGTCCTGAAGGAGGCGCTCCTCCTCCTCCTCCTCCACAAATGCACAGTGACTCTAATGATGCATCTGAAGGGGGAAATGCTGCAGAACAAAAGCTGCTGCGACACGTCCCACATGTGCACAGAAGCTGCTTATGTTTGAATGTGTTTTTCTCCACAGTTTGAGGAAATAAGACACAGGAATAACAGCCACACCTTTGGACTGGAGCAGCACATCACCAGACCAACGCCTCACACTGCACACCAGAAAAAATCATTTGAGACGTTTCAGCAGCTCCTGTGTTTATCTCCATTTAAACGTCTTTAATCCAAACGCACAGATTTGATTCATTTAGACAAAAGTGCAGAAAAGTCTCCCCAAAGTCACGAGGAACTAGTAATGAGGCACTACAGAGTTTTTCAGAGTAACTTCCCCAACACGACTCACAACGTCACAGTGAAGAGTTCACCTCCTGAAACAAACACGACCATGTTTGAACGACTCACTGGAAAGCAGCTCTTGGTTTCGTCATTAAGGCTCAGACAGAAACTGGAGCAAACCTGAAGGAAAATCCTGCTTTTCTAACTAAACAGAAACAGTCCAAACACAGTGTAGAAAGAATAAAGTCGTACCGTGTGTGAAACAGCAGAACGAGCGCAGAGGAAACGCGTCTGGACACGAGCAAATGTCGAGCTTTTCAATCTTCTGTTTTTCTGTTCTATTTCCTGGAGTTTCAGAGGCGACAGAATCCAGTCTGACGGGTTCTGTGTGTTTGTGTTTGTGAACTGAGACGGACGTGTGTGTGTGTGTGTGTGTATAGTGTGTGTGTGTTTGTGTATAGTGTGTATAGTGTGTGTGTATAGTGTGTGTGTATAGTGTGTGTGTTTGTAAAGTGTGTGTGTATAGAATGTGTATAGTGTGTGTGTGTGTGTGTCTGTATAGTGTGTGTATAGTGTGTGTGTGTATAGTGTGTGTCTGTATAGTGTGTGTATAGTGTGTAGTGTGTGTTTATTGTGTGTGTAGTGTGTGTATAGTGTGTGTATAGTGTGTGTATAGTGTGTGTATAGTGTGTGTGTGTTTTGTGTATAGTGTGTATAGTGTGTGTGTGTATAGTGTGTGTGTGTGTGTCTGTATAGTGTGTGTGTGTAAAGAGTGTGTGTGTGTAGTGTGTAGGTGTGTGTGTATGTATAGTGTGTGTATAGTGTGTGTGTGTGTTTGTGTATAGTGTGTGTTTTGTGTGTGTATTGTTTGTGTATAGTGTGTGTATAGTGTGTGTATAGTGTGTGTGTGTTTTGTAGTGTGTGTATAGTGTGTGTGTGTGTATTGTGTGTGTGTGTGTGTGTGTATAGTGTGTGTGTGTGTATAGTGTGTGTGTGTGTGTGGTTGTGTACAGTGTGTGTGTGTGTGTGTATAGTGTGTGTGTGTATAGTGTGTGTGTGTATAGTGTGTGTGTTTATAGTGTGTGTATAGTGTGTGTGTGTGTGTGTTTAGTTTGTGTATAGTGTGTGTATATTTTGTGTGTCTGTGTGTTTGTTTGTGTATAGTGTGTATAGTGTGTATAGTTTGTGTGTGTGTGTCTGTATACTGTGTGTGTGTATAGTGTGTGTCTGTATAGTTTGTGTATAGTGTGTGTGTTTGTGTCTGTATAGTGTGTGTGTGTGTGTGTATAGTGTATGTGTAGTGTGTAGTGTGTGTGTGTGTTTGTGTGTATTGTGTGTGTGTGTGTGTGTATTTTGTATGTGTGTGTGTGTATAGTGTTTGTGTGTGTGTGTATAGTGTGTGTGTGTGTGTGTATAGTGTATGTGTGTGTGTGTATAGTGTGTGTGTGTGTGTGTGTGTATAGTGTGCGTGTGTGTGTGTAGAATCAGAATCAGAAAACTTTATTGATCCCAGAGGGCGATTCGTTTGCAGCTTTCACAGAGCAGTTCTCACCCGCACAAACACACAGTGTGTCAGACCATTTCAGACACAAGTGGAACTCAAAGAACAATATAAGAACAATATACATATGACAGAGCAAAACCTCAAAAAACATAACCCTCAGAATTTAGCAGTTTAATAGCTGAAGGCACAAAAGAATTGGAGAAGCGGTTAGTCTTCGGTACCGGAGCATAAAAACGACGTCCTGAAGGCATCAGGATAAAGTCAGGAGCCAGAGGATGGAGGGGCTGAGCCAGGAGACACTTGGCTCTGCTCAGCACTCGCTCCTCCCACAGAGACGCTCCTCCCTCAGTTTGACCCCTATGATTTTTGAGCAAGTTTTAACAATGTTCTGCAGTTTGTTTTTATCCTTCAAGGACAGGCACTGGAACCAGCAAATGATGGAGAAAGTGAAGTGTAGTGTGTGTATAGTGTGTGTGTGTATAGTGTATGTATAGTGTGTTTGTGTGTGTATAGTGTGTATAGTGTGTGTGTGTGTGTGTGTGTGTATAGTGTGTGTGTGTCTGTCTTTAGCCCATGGTGGGGACCAGCACAGTCATTCATGAAGTGACCATTAAATTCATTGCACAGAAGACCACAGGGAGGCGCTGTCAACGTTTCAGGGTGACCCCACAATGCACAAGAACCGGAAAAGTGTGCTTAAGTGTGCTGAGATGAAGTTTACTCAGTATTAAGATCTGGGGAGTTTCCTGGACCTAAAATCTTTATGTTTTGTTCCTGAGCCGTTGAGTTATTCTGTTTGCTTTATGGAAAGGTCCATCTGCTGGAAAAGGCTTTGTTCATCACCAAACTGCTCTTGGACGGTTGGGGGAAGTTGCTCTCGGAGGACGTTCTGGTACCAAAATGAATATTTGTGTCATTCTCCAAACTTTTGGCCACGACTGTAGAGAGTTATGAAAGACAGTCTGTCACAGCAGGAATCTCCTAGTTTCCTGTTTCAGTTAGTCGTAAATAAAGATATTTATGTCACAGACTCATCTGTTCAGTTTCACTTTGTGGAGGGTGGAGGGAAATGTGGGACTGTTCTTTTTTCAATCACTTAAAGCGCTTTGTGCTGCATTTTTGTATGAAAAGTGCTCTAGAAATAAAGTTTGATTGGTTGAAGAAAAACACTTTATTCACTGCAAAAAAGGCCTTACAAGAATAAGAAAAAAATACCAATTTTGAGGTAAAATGTGCTATTTTAAGTGAAATTCTCTGCCAGTGCAGTGAGAAATGTTCACTTACCAAGTTTTGTTAAAACAAGACGAAATATGAATCTTGTTCTAAGCAGAAAACACGAGTATTTATGGAAAGATTTTTCACCTTATTGGTTTGAGGAGGAAGTTAAAGAGGCTTAACCTGGACTGAGTTAATATAAAAAGTGCTTAGAATAAGTTGTAATATGTAGATAAGATAAATCAGGATGAATATCTTGAAACAAGTAAAAAAATCTCATCTTGAGTAAAAAAAAATCTTAAAATTGATCTTTTAAGATGAATCTGCTTAATTCAAGTCAGTTTAACTTTGCTAGAAAATCCTTTTTTGTCATGTTTTTGTGACTCCAGCCTCCAGGAAACTTTCATCAGCACCGAAACCGGGAAAACTCGGCTCAGACGCTGTCGGGAGGTAAGTCAGTGCTGACGCGACTCTATTTTATTTATTTATTTATTTATTGCTCATGCATCAACTCAAAGAGAAGAACAAAAAAAAAACAAAAAACAGTCCATATTCCAGCCACTACTCGCCTCGTCTTTGCTGCATGAACAAAAGGAACAGGAAGAAGATAAATCTGATAAACCTGCTCCTTTCACAGATCCAAAAATTAAACATTTCTTTAATAATGAACCTCCACTGCAAAACCAACACAAGTCACCTGAGCCACATGTAAATATATGACATCATCTTTCTTCACTCTCCTCAGTTACGTCGTCCATCATTATTTTATCCTTATACAGACTCTGCTGACGGAGACGTGCAGATTCATGTGAAAAAACACAAACTATCACTTTAACGCTGCTGAGTGTGTTTGTTTTGGAGCAGAATTTGAAAATGGAATCTCAGAAACCAAATGTATTGTGCGTTTTCAAGTCCGTTAATGTGAAAGGGGAAAGGCGGAGGTTCTGTCAGCTCCTGCTCCTTTTGGGCGTCTGATTTTTTACTCTTTATTTTCACTTTTTAACACTTTGTTTCTGAATGCAGGTGTGAGAGTTGCTGCTGAGGCCTGGGCTAACACTGTGCTGGAGGAGACTGTTGCTGCTGCTACCTTAAAACAATGACCCCTAAAGAGGTGAAGAATGACTTGGAGGAACTGAAAACCTCTGTCAACATAATGGGTCAGCAGTTGAGAACGAGTTCTGAACAACAACGCACTATTATGTGTTTAGTGCAGGACATTCAAGAACTAAAAAGGCTGAATGATGAAACACAACAAAGACTTCACTTTCTGGAGACACATGTGGCAGATTTAGAGCAATACTCACGAATAAATGATGTGATTATTTCTGGAATACCACTCAAACCACCTTCGTATGCTCATGCCCTGAAGGGGTTACAGAGGGAAGAGGGCACCAATGAGCATGACACCTCAAGTGAAGTCCAAGTCACTAAATATCTTGAGAACAAGGACATTTATATGGACACAAATAGCATTGAAGCATGTCACACTTTACAAATTCAGAATCAGAAAGCTAAATCTGTTGTTATAGTGAGATTTTTCAACAGAAAGAGTAAGATTGA
Source organism: Odontamblyopus rebecca (assembly GCA_030686955.1). Lineage (NCBI taxonomy): Eukaryota > Metazoa > Chordata > Actinopteri > Gobiiformes > Gobiidae > Odontamblyopus > Odontamblyopus rebecca. The sequence continues at coordinate 3,433,217 of CM060665.1, forward strand.
TTTACTGAGGCAAGGCAAAAATTTAAAGGGGACAAATGTGTATATTAATGAGCACCTCACAAAATCTAATGCAGATTTAGCTAGAAGAGCAAAGTTTCTTAGGAAACAGAGAAAAATCCAGGCAACCTGGACCGCTAACTGTAAAGTGTATGTTAAGACAAATGGTGGACCAGAAGAAGCTAAGGTTTTTTGTATTAAAAGTCCTGACCAGTTAGAAAGGTTTAATAGTAATCACACTTGAATGAGATGAAACATAGGCTTAGTATACTGGCTAACATTATTTTTTTTTTATCTTGTTTCTTACTCTGTTTTCATATAATGATGTTTCAGACAGCTAAAAAAGGAGTTAGATTTGCTCATTTGAACATCTGTAGTTTAAGATACAAAGTGTGTGAATTGTCTTCTATTTTGTTGGAAACAAATATTCACATAATGGCGGTGACTGAAACACACTTAGATGAAACTGTAGAAGATTCGTCTTTGGTAATAGAAGGATACACTATATTCCGGTCTGACAGAAATAAATATGGTGGGGGAACTGCTTTTATATTCAAAATAATATTCCAGTTAAAATGAGAAAAGACCTTGGCATGAATGGCATAGAAGCACTGTGGCTGCAAGTGCATCTTCCACATGGTAAACCCATACTGGCGTGTTGGTGTTACCGGCCACCAGGCTCAAATATAGAATACTTGAATAATGTCTGTACAATGATCCAAAAGGCCACTGATACAAATGATGAAGTGTTTATTCTAGCAGATATGAATATTGACTGGATCTCTGATAATTGTGCTATGAAAAAAACACTGTGTGACACCATTACTGTGTGCAATTTAGTGCAGATAATAAATAGACCTACTAGAACTGTGACTAACAAAGATGGGCAAACTACATCAACTTGTATTGATCACGTTTATACAAATTGGGTTGAAAAGTGCTCTAATATTATTTCAGTACCAGTCGGCTTCAGAGATCATAACATAATTGCTTTGAATTTTAAAACAAAAGTTCCAAGAGTTTGACCTAAAGTCATTCATAGGAGAAGGTATAAGTATTTCTCTGAGGATGATTTCACGAGAGATGTGGAGAATATACAGTGGAATTCTGTGTTACAGAGCATGGGTGCTGAACAGGCTCTTACTACCTTTTGTAATTTATTTAATGCAGTGTGTGATAAATATGCCCCAGTGAGGAAAGTCTCTGTGAGATCCATAAAGTCCCCTTGGTTAGATGGTGAATTGATGCAGTGTTTGATGGAGAGGGATAAACTGAGAAAATCTGCTGAAATCTCTGGCGCTCTTGCAGATCGGCAGTCTTATAGGTCACTTAGGAATAAAGTTACAAAAATGAATAGGAAAAAAAGAAAACAATACTATCAAGCTAAATTTGAGCAATGTGGTAAAAATAGTAAACAGTTATGGAAGTTGATTAATGAACTTATGAGTAGGAGTAAAATCAGTAAAATGTCTTCTTTTGTTGAGCAGGATGGAACCTTCATTACCTTCAGACCTTTGGAAGTTGTGAGTTACTTCAATAACTATTACCAGAATAAAGTGAGGACAGTCAGAAATGAGACGGCCCCTGTAGATGGTTATTTTTCAACAACAATAATTAAAAAACAAATAATGAAAGGGAAAAAATGTAATTTTGAGTTCAGGCCAATTGAAAATGAGGAAATGTTACAGCTTGTTGAGAATTTGAACTGCAATAAACCTTGTGGAATCGATAATATGGATGGAAAACTCCTAAAATTTGCAGCTAAATTAATAGCTAAGCCTCTATGTCATATTTTTAATATATGTTCTGAGGAATGTGTGTAGTGTACCCAAGCTTGTGGAAAATATCAAAAGTTGTTCCCTTGGTTAAAAATTCTAGACAACAATTAACTGGGCAAAACAGTAGAGCCATAAGCATTTTACCTGTCCTGAGTAAACTGATGGAGGGAGTTATGTGCAAACAGATTCAGAACTATTTCAATGAGAATTGTATTTTTTCTGATGTCCAACATGCATAAGGAAGGTTATTCTACCAATACAGCACTCATAGCACTTACTGACCAATGGTTGCATCAAATTGACTGTAAACAGTTGATAGGAGCTGTTTCTTGATTTTAGTGCAGCCTTTGACCTTGTTGATCACAGCCTTTTACAAATGAAATTGTCTGCTTATGGTTTTAATAATGCAGCTTTACAGTTTATGCGCAGTTATTTAACTGATAGGAAACAATGTGTCACATTCAATGGTTCACTTTCAAATAAAGTAACACTCTCATGTGGAATCCCACAAGGAAGTTGCCTGGGCCCTCTGCTCTACAGTATTTTTGTTAACGATCTGCCACATGCACTAGAAAAGGCCTGTATGACTGTATATGCAGATGATACCACCACATGTTCCCTCAGCTGATTTGGATCAGGTCAATGACCTACTACAACAGGAGCTAATGTCTGTTCAAAAATGGGTTCTGGAGAACCGTTTAAAACTGAATATTACAAAAACAAAGTGCTATTGGGATCAAAGCATTCTGTTCGAAAAAAATCTTAAGCTAAACATTTCTCTCAATAAACAACCATTGGAACAAGTCACAGAAATTAAACTTTTGGGTGTCATTTTAGACCAAACTATGACATGGACGACTCATATAAATAATACTGTTACCAAAATGAGTAGGAATATTGCAATAATTAGAAGGAATGCTTATTTTATGCCAATGGAAACAAGAAAACTGGTAATTGCCTCTTGTTTTATCTCAGATGGACTATTGTCCTAATGTGTGGTCTAGTGCTGCAAACAAAGATTTAGACCATCTCCAGATAGTTCAGAATCGAGCTGCTCTGAACTGCTCTTTTAGGGCTAATATCAGTGCTGTGCATGAGAAACTTTGGTGGCTGAAAGTCAAGGACAGACTGACCTGTAGTTTAGTTTTGTCTTTGCATAAAGTGTGGGCGACACACAGACCTGTGCACATGTCCTCACACACAGACCTTTGCACATGTCCTCACACACAGACCTTTGCACATGTCCTCACACACAGACCTTTGCACATGTGCTCACAGTTACAGCGCATCTGTAGCAGGCACAGGTTTAATACAAGACAAGCCTCAAACACAAGAACTAATGCACTGAAAGCAACATTTTTCTGCAGAGCCGTTTCTCAATGGAATGTTCTGCCACAACATTTAAGGATTATACAAAATTATGCGGTTTTTAAAAAATGTTTTAAGAAATTGCTTTTTGAAAAGGCTAATAGTTGAATGTCACATATTTTGAGTGTTTGGTTTGTGTTTTGATGATGTAACTCAAACTTAGTGTTTTGATTGATTGTTTTGATGGTGCTTAACCCTGGAGAACCCAAGAACCCTTTTCTTCTTCAGAAAATTATGAACTATGCCTTAAATGATTGCTATAAGTTCACTGAACACCAAAATATCTACTTTTTAAATTTTAACCCTTTATTCCCTGATTTAGGATTGGGTCAAATCTGACCCATTGGGCTTTAGGTGTATAATTTTAAAGAACCACTGTAAGATACACTGTCAATGCAAACTGTTTTAAATTTAGGAAAACAATCAATAATTTACACCAGAACATTTAACAATAGTTATTTTTGCATGTTAGAACTGTATTTCTAATGTTTAAACACACTTTGGCCAACTGAAACAAGAACACAAGGCCATAAACGACTAATAAAAAACTAACACCATTGGTCTTTGCTTATCCAAAATCTTTTCTACTAGAGAGAGGAAATCACACTAGACATTGTGGTCGTCTTTGGGCTTTTAAGGTTAAATTTGACAATTTTTTCAATTTGGTTCATTTTTAGGAGCAGCAATTAACAGTGGTCAAATTTGACCCCGTGGGTTCTCCAGGGTTAAAATGTCTTGTATTTGAGATTGGAGCCCAGGAAGACGAGTCTCTGCTTCTGTAGAGACTAATGGGGACCCTTAAATAAACAAATAAACAAATGAAGTTTCATCATCGTCCGACTTCCTCAGAAACAGAACTGAAGCCGGAATGAGGACAGTTTCGTTTCTGTGCAAAATAAGCAAAGCACGACGAGGGTGTGAGGAAAATGATCTGCCCGAGGAACGAGACTTTTTCTGTTTTTTCTTTTGTTTTTATGAAGTTTAAGATATCGCAGCTTCTACATCATAATTATAAAGCAGATGACACAAAAGTGCATTTAGAGACCAAACCGTTTTATATTATTATTATTTTTAAAAAGCAATTATACATATAAAATAATAATAGAGAAAAAAAGTGAAGTACTCTTCTCCTGTCCTCTCCTCCTCTCCTCCTGTCCTCTCCTCCTCTCCTCAGTTCAATTCAATTTTATTTCTATAGCCCAGAATCACAACAAGAGTTTCCCCAATGTTCTTCACAGTGAAAAACATGGAAACATAATCTGACACAGACATCAGCAAACACATTGTCCCATCCTCAGTCTCTCGATAAACACACGATCCTTGGTGCCAGAGAGCAAAAAACCCACCGGCAGGTGCAGTGTGGGAAAATTCTCTCCAGACACTGTTGCCAACAGCTGTCGCCATGCGGCACCTTCAGACCTGAGGCTCTGAGGAACCAGTTACTTTATAGAGAGCAGGGTTCAGACGGACAGGCAGACGTGTGGGGGACTGGACATCGGCTTATTTGGGTTGAGGGCTCCATCCAGGCAGGTGGGGCTCCATCCAGACAGGTGGGGCTCCATCCAGGCAGGTGGGGCTCCATCCAGACAGGTGAGTGGTAGAGCTAAGGTCTGGTCAGCGTCTGCTCACAGGAGGAACATCTGGAACATCTGAAACAGCTCCACTCCCAGAGGGAGCGGAAGAGAAGGAGAGAGAGACACTGGTGAACAGCAGTGAACTGATTTGTCTGTGTAAGACATGAGGTTATTATCACACTAAGCACAAGACACCCAAATGCGTGGCTTCAAACAAAGTGGTTTATTTCCAAGTCACAATAAATGCTGCACAGGGACAAAGACAATCTGACAAAGACAAAGGGGGAGACTCAGACTATATATACTAAAGGGCGGGAAAAAGAATGAGACACAGGTGTAACACATTAGGGGTGGAGCAAGCAATCACACAGGAGGGGCGAGCAGGCAATCACACACGAGGGGAGGAGCAGGCAGACACACACGAGGGGAGGGGGAACACAAACACCAAACCCTGACAGTACCCCCCCTCAATGGACGGCTCCCAGATGTCCCAAACAACAACACAAACACGGGAGGGTGGAGGGGGCCTGGACGGAGGGACACAGGGAAACTGGCACCCAGGATGGAGAGGAGCGACCAGCAGCAGCCCAGGAAGGGACACAGCCACCCCGGACGGAAACGAGTGTCTAGCAGCGGCCGTAGAAGGGATACGGCCACCCCAGACGGAGACAAGTGTCCAGCGGCGGCCCAGGAAGGGAGTTGACCACTCAAGACGGAGAACAGTGGCCAGCGATGGTCCAAGAAGGGAATCTACCACCCTGGACGGAGAACAATGTCCAGCGGTGGTCCAGGAAGGGAGTTGACCACCCCAAACGGAGAACAGTGTCCAGCGGTGGTCCAGGAAGGGATTCTGCCACCCCAGACAGAGAACAGTGTCCAGCGGTGGTCCAGGAAGGGAATCTACCACCCTGGACGGAGAACAGTGTCCAGCGGTGGTCCAGGAAGGGATTCTGCCACCCCAGATGGAGAACAGTGTCCAGAGGTGGTCCAAGAGAATGGATTCCAAATTAAGATCATGAGCCAGAGCGTGGTCCATTAGGTTAGCATCAGATCCAGAATCAATTAGCACAGGAGAGCAGTGCCCTCGTCTTCACTGATGAGCCCGTGCTTTTGCTGGACAGGTGGCCAGGAAATTACCCAAGAGTCCACAGTAGATGCAGCGTCCTTCCCTCAACCGCGTTTGACGCTCCTCAGGAGTCACACGAGTGCACCCAAGTTGCATAGGTTCCTCTTCTTCAGAGGGAGGCGGAGTCTCAGTGGAGTTAGCTACCCCATGGACCAGAGTGGGTAGAATGTAACGCTGCCCCCGATGCTGCTGTGGGTTACTGCGGGACCTCTCCTGCTCTCGCTCCATTAGCCTCCTATCAATCTTAATAGTCAAGGCTATGAGTTCATCAAGAGTCTGAGGTGGGTCAAGGGGGGCCAGCTGATCCTTGACGTTATTGTTAAGCCCATTCAGAAATGCATCAAATAATGCGGTTGGATTCCATCCACTGTCCGCAGCCACAGTACGGAACTGTATAGCATAATCGGTCACTCTCCGCCCTCCTTGCCGCAGTTGAACAAGAACTCGAGCCGCCTCTCTACCAGGAGGAATATGGTGAAAAATTTGAGTCAGTGTCTTAATAAACTCCTGAAGTGAGTTGCATACTGGGGAACGTCGACTCCACTCAGCAGTAGCCCAAGCCTCTGCTCTGCCAGTTAGATGGGAGATAATGTAGGCTATCTTGGCTCGATCAGTTTGAAAAACTGCTGGCTGCATCTCAAAGTGGAGTTCACATTGGCTTATGAATGCTCGACAGTCCCCAGAAAACTTCTCCGGACGAGACAACTGAATCTGGGCTAAAGGCAAAGTCTGAAGAGGGGTGCTACTCACATGGGGGTCGGGTGAAGTAGCATCTACAGAGGCTGAGTCGAGGTCGGCTGGGCTGGACTTGAACCTCTCAGCTAACATGTGAAGTTGACTGGTGAAGGCAGAAATCATTGACTCCTGGCGATCTGCCATCTCCTTTAGATCACGGCAAATTAGTCCTAGTTGTTCCTCTTGTTGGTGAATTCTCTGTCCTTGGGCTTGGATTGCAGTGCGAACAGGATCTGGAGGAACAGGTGGATTCGAGCCTGCTGGGTTCATGTTGGTCAGATTGTGCTATCACACTAAGCACAAGACACCCAAATGCGTGGCTTCAAACAAAGTGGTTTATTTCCAAGTCACAATAAATGCTGCACAGGGACAAAGACAATCTGACCAAGACAAAGGGGGAGACTCAGACTATATATACTAAAGGGTGGGGAAAAGAATGAGACACAGGTGTAACACATTAGGAGTGGAGCAGGCAATCACACACGAGGGGAGGAGCAGGCAGTCACACACAGGAGGGGGAACACATAACAAACACCAAACCCTGACAGTTATGGGACAGAGATGAAGGAGAAGGAGCAGTTAGAATAAGAGGACAGAGGCTCAGGGCACCATACTTCCCCCAGCATCTAACTCCTAGAGCAGCCTGACTTCAGCTGTGGAGTTAACCCTGCTCCTCTAACCTGGCCATAAGCTTTCTCATAGAAGAATGTTTTAAGCCTAACCTTAAATGTAGAGACTGTGTCTGCTTCTCTGACATGAGGTGGAAGCTGATTCCATAAAACAGGAGATTGGTGACTAAAAGTTCTACCTCCCATTGTAAGTTTATTAAATCTGGGGACCACTTGTAGCCCTGCATTTTGTGAGCGCAGTGTCTGTTTGGTTTGTAAGGTGCTGTCAGGTCAGAAATATAGGATGGGGCCGTCCCATTTACAGCTTTATAGGTGAGAAGAAGGATTTTAAATTTAATTCTAAACTCGACCGGGAGCCAATGAAGTGAAGCTAACACCAGAGTAATGTGTCTCTTCTATTTGTTCCCGTTAATAATGTTGCTGCTGCATTTTGAACAAGCTGAATGCTTTTTAGTAGCTTTTAGGGCAGGCTGCCAGCAGAGAGTTACAGTCTGATCTTGATGAAATAAATGCATGGACAAGCTTTTCTGCATCATTTTTGGATAAGATATTTCTAACTTTGGTGATGTTGTGGAGGTGGAAGATGCTGTTTTACAGACTTGGTTTATATGGGCTTTAAATGATAAGTCTTGGTCAAATATAACCCCCAGGTTCCTCACGGTGGAGCTTGAGGTCACACTGATGCCATCCAGGAAACTATCTGATCTGATAGAGCCTCTCTCAGGTTTTGGGGCCAAGTATAATAACCTCTGTTTTTTCAGGGTTTAGAAGGAGATAATTAACTGACACAAGCAACTGTGTGTCATCCGCATAATAGTGAAAGTTAAGGCTGTGCTTTCTGATTACATTCCCTAGGGGCAGCATGTAGAGCATAAACAGAATGGGTCCAAGTACTGAGCCCTGCAGCACTCCGTAGTTCACATTAGTGCACTCTGAAGATTGACCATTTACATTGACAAACTGGTACCTGTCAGATAGATTTAAACCAGCACAAGGCCACTCCTCTAATCCCTACATCACATTCTGATCTTTGTAATAAGATGTTGTGGTCAATCGCGTCGAAGCTGCACTGAGGTCTAACTGAGGTCTCCAGGATTGAGAGCAGCCTATTGTCTGCAGCTGATAGCAAATCATTTGTAACTGGAACTAATGCAGTTTCTGTGCTGTGATGGGGTCTGAATCCTGACTGGAAAATCTCAAATAGCTTGTTGTCCTGTAGGTGGCAACAAAGCTGTTTAGTTCCAACTCTTTCTAGAATTTTTGCAACAAAAGGAAGGTTTGATATTGGTCTGTAGTTGGCCAGAAGGCCTGGGTCTAAACTGGGTTTTTTCAGAAGTGGTTTAATCACTGCATATTTAAAGGACTGTGGGACGTAGCCTGTCTCTAGCGAGGTATTTTGTAACCCAGGTGAGAAAACCCTGCTCCAGAGCCGTTCTCCTACTATTTAATATTCAGAACACTTGGCGCCGACGTCATCACGTTAGTGACGTAGTCACGTGACCGCTGTACCGCCAATCAGGCAGCATATCAACAGGAAGTTAGACGCGCCGGTCAGCGCGAGGCATAGGATTCCAGGGCAGATGCTACAGGTGGGTTAAAGTTACTTTTATAGTTTATTTCGCTGTATTTTGTCAGTTCATTAAATGCAATTACTGTCGGAACTTTAGGAGCTGACTACTGGGTCCCGACCACTACGGAAAAGAGCGCGAGTACGCGTTAAAACCTGAATTGGTGAGTTGTGCTAACATGTAGCTTAGCCTCTCATTCAAACGCATGAGTTAGCCTAGCCTAGCCGAGTCCTGGAGAGGTTAGCCTTGTCTTTTATGCCTATTTCTCCAAATGTATTTAACTAAGTGAAGTGCAATTTATATTGACTTTTTACCAACTTATTGTCTAACTGTGTATGAATTTTGGTTGTAATTGGATACATTTTAAGGCCCAAACTTAGTAATTGGTTGGAGCCTGTTGATTCTAATGCAGTATATGGCACTTCATGCACTTTAAAGGGTACACTTAGTACTGTTATTTCTTGGATTTAACTGTTCATACAATAAATGGATATTTGAACAACATGATGATTAACCACATATGCTAATGTTATTTATTATGAACTTTTGATTTTGATCCTCAATATTTAGCACTGATATTGGTACATTGATTGATTTATAAATACACTGTTTATTTATTGATTGGATGGAATTATGATGTGCACATGATTTATTGATTTGGTCCTGTTCTTGTGCAGGCCAGGTCGGATGGCGAGCTAGAACCTTGAGGAACTGAACTGAACTGAACTCAGGCAACAGTCCTGGCATATACCCTCAGCCCGGACACAGTATCGTGACCCTCACCTGCTCGGTTGGGCCGGTAGGAGGCTCCTGTAGCCGCCCTTTACATTTGTACCCCGTTTTGAACTCTTTTGTCTGTTCGCACGGCTCGTGGCTACTCATTCTGGACCCTATTCATACTCGCACTCGCACTTTCGCACAACCTACCTCAGCACTATATGGACAACCTCCACGCCACGAACTCTTTGCGTGTCATACGTCAGACAAATCAATACTCGAGCCTTTTCTGCTGTTTACATATGGACTATTTAAATTGCTAAGGCAGAGTCTTTTGAATATAAACTTTTCTGAACTCGGATTATGAATTTATATATTTTTTCCTGAATGGCCATTCTTCGTACTATGCATGCATTTGTATTGTCTTTGAATTTGTATGTCTTTTCAATATATGGTACCAGCAACTTTAAATAACTGTCTCAGTCCTTGTTTTTCACTCCACTCCTAGAGTCGATATCTAGAGCCTTCTGAACTAGCCCAATCCAACTTTAACGTTAGCTATAATCGCATTGTTACCTACTTATTACCAGCTCGGTATTATTAGCTTTGGGTAACATATATGCTACAATTTACTATATTCAGTATAATATCATTAATTTGGGGGGAAAGTTTCTTTAAAAAGCTGAGTGGGTATTGGGTCTAGAAGACAAGTTGAAGTTTTGGAGGACATTACAACTGATGTGATCTTTGCTTGGTTTACTGTGGAGAAGCAGTCCAAACTTTTAGCTGGCTTTACAGAGGCCTCTAATTCCAAAGCTTTAACTTGAACAAGGCTGATTGTGGGAGCAATTTTATTTGATTTGTCTCAGATAATTGTGATTTTATTGTTGAAAAGTTTTAGAAAGTCATCACAAATGCGAGTGAAATGGGCGCACTGTAGAGCCCTGAGTAGACGGAATACACGGTTCTACCGAGCTGTGGCTGGTGGTCAGCCTGGCTACAGTGCTGAACAAAAACCTGGGATTGTTCTGGTTTTCTTCTATTAGAGTTGAGTAATATCTGGTCTTAGCCTTACGTAGGCCCTTTTATAAATGAAGAGACTATTTTTCCAGGCATTCAGAGACTGCTCTGAGCTGGAGTGGCACCAGATCTTTTCTAATTTGTGGGCTGTTTGTTTAAGAAGACGACTTTCAGAATTAAACCATGGTGAAACTCGATTTGGTTTAGTAGCTTTTTGTTTTAGTGGAGCTACTTTGTCTAGAACTGTTTTTAATGAGAGCATTGCTCTGTCAACAAACTGATCGGTCACTGTGGGACTGGAGCTGTGGAAGCTGCTTCCTTCACACTCACTCAGCATAGAGCTGAATATTGGCTGAATTTTGTCCTTAAACTCTCCAAAGAGATGGGCCAAAGCGCGACACATCTGCACCGATGCCCCGCACGAGGAAATCAACAAACAAACACACGGAGGAGCAGAACCCACACCCGCCCCACCACACAACAGCACGCCCTGCCACTGGACCCACCCTCCCCACCAAAACCGAAGCTCCACCCCGGGACCCGCAAACAGCGCCGTGCGACGACGCCCTGTCCACAGCTCGACAGGTGCGAACGCAGAACTCCAGGCAACTGCGTCCGAGCACAGCACGGCCTGAAAGTCCCAGTGCGAGTGCCCTGGGTACAGCAGGAGCTGGAGCAACAAACACAGCCGCACTAACTGCAGATCACTGGACTTCCCGCTGTCATGAGAACTACCTCAGGTCAAGAACCCTGGTTCTTGACCTGAGGTAGTTCGAAGTTAGTTAGTAGTTAGAACTACCTCAGGTCACAGCACATTATTTCACCCGTTATGTGACTGTTCTGTCCCCAGTTATTGTCTTGAAAACCCTGGTTCTTAACAAGTGCACGGACTGTGTGCCAATTACCAGAGTCGTTGGTACAGCCGGTGTGTTGCTGAGGGGAGCAAACCTATTCTACCTGCTTCTACCGCTTCTACCTGCTCTAGCCTGGCCTCCAAAGATAAAAACAAACTACACTTAATACACCTGGTGCTTTTCGCTAAAGGAGGCAGGTGACTCACTGTACATACGGCAAGCTGAGCAGAACAGAGGGGCGAGCGAAGAGAATTATGAAAAACTTTTCAATTCAATTCAATTCAATTCAATTCAGTTTTCTTTATTGTCACATGTGCATATACATACAAAAATATATATAGCACAGATGAAATAGCTGTCTGTGCTATATATATTTTGTATGTCAACTTTTAATTGGAAAGAAAACACAGAATATATACATACTAAAATATCAATCAATCAATCAAACTTTATTTACAGAGCGCTTTTCATACAAAAATACAACACAAAGCACTTTACAGTGATTGGGCTTTGAAAACTGCCTCAGTATTTGAATTTTGGGAAAATCAGGTCCGAGCGTAATTCCAATGTGCAAAGTCCCGTAATCCTGGTTCCGAACAGTTAGATCCTCTGTGTCTGAAGAACTCGCAGAGTTCGCCCGACCCTGCTTGTCTTGTTAAAGTGTCAGTTTTGTTAAAAGACCAATTTATCGAATCCAGAGTTACTTTAGTTTTGGAGAGTAAAGCGGAGAGAGTCGAGGAATAAGACACATTAGACAAGACAGAGACATAGAAACAAAGCAGGAAAGATCAGGGGCAGGAGAGGAGAGGAAAAGCGTCCACCCTCCCCAAGAGCCAGAAAAAAACAATATAAAAACATGATGTTCTGTTCTGAGATCTGGGGTAATATTCATAATAATACAATAATATTTCAGGACATTTTATAAAGTTGTGCTCCTGTACACATATAACCCCCACACACATCTCTCACTCCAGACATTTATCTTCCTCCACACACTGAAGTGAGCCTCACGTCTGCTCGCTTTTTCTGTCCAGCTCCACAATTAACATCCATATTTTTGTTCACTGATGTAAAAATGTGTGAAAAACGTTTGGACTGTTTTACACTGAGGAGAGTGAGTCTGTCGGAGCGCACAGAGACACTGAGGAGTCATAAGACCAGAGCCTAAACCCAGGGATCAGAGTGTGAGTGGATGTGGTGCTGAAGGTGTGGAGGTGGGTCAGTTGGTCAGAGGAGACTGTGTAGAAGGACAGAGAGCGAGCAGGACAGTCCACAAACACTGCCACTGTCCCAGAAGAGGAGGACCAGGGCTGAGGGAGGGGGGTTTGTTCGTTATTATGCCAAACATAGAAACCAGCTTCAGAACAGAACAGACTCCAGGACTGATCATTGCCTCCAAACAAACTGTCATCACCTCCTTTCCTTCTGATTCTTCTGTCAGACACTGATATATAAACCTCTCCACTCCACTGGACCTCCCAGTAACAGCGACCAGTCAGACCAGAGGAACACAGAATCTGAGGCCAGATCTCAAATCTGTCCTGATGATCTGGATACGGCTGCTCCTCTTCCACACGTGTCACCTTCTTATTGTTGTTGGACAGTTGGAGGTTTATCTGAGCTGTGTTTGGATCCAGAGTGAGATCACAGAAATCTGATGGAGAGAAGACACAACACAGCAGCAGTTAGTCCCCTGTCCACTGTCAACATGAGACACACGTTTAATTCTGCACCACACGGCTCCATTTGTTCATGAACCATGGATTTAAAGACTTTCACTCGTTCAGGATTCAGCTCTTTTCTGTCTTTGTTCTTTTATTTCTTCATCCTTCACTTTTGTGTTTGGCTCAGATTTACTGGAGGAAAAACATTTCCTTTCACAGCCCCACACCTGTTTAGTCCTGGTTTAGTCCTGGTTTAGTCCTGGTTTAGTCCTGGTTTAGTCCTGGTTTAGTCCTGGTTCGGTCCTGGTTTAGTCCTGGTTTAGTCTATGGTTTAGGCCTGGTTTAGTCCTGGTTTAGTCTATGGTTTAGTCCTGGTTTAGTCCTGGTTTAGTCCTGGTTTAGTCCTGGTTTAGTCCTGTTTTAGTCCTGATTCAGTCCTGGTTCAGTCCTGGTTCAGTCCTGGTTTAGTCCTGGTTCAGTCCTGGTTTAGTCCTTGTTTAGTCCTGGTTCAGTCCTGCTTTAGTCCTGTTTTAGTCCTGTTTTAGTCCTGATTCAGTCCTGGTTCAGTCCTGGTTCAGTCCTGGTTTAGTCCTAGTTTAGTCCTGGTTTAGTCCTGGTTTAGTCCTGGTTTAGTCCTGGTTCAGTCCTGGTTTAGTCCTTGTTTAGTCCTGGTTTAGCCCTGGTTTAGTCCTGGTTTAATCCTGGTTTAGTCTTTGTTCAGTCCTGGTTTAGTCCTGGTTTAGTCCTGGTTTAGTCTTCGTTTATTCTTGGTTTAGGCCTGGTTTACTCCTGGTTTACTCCTGGTTTAGTCCTGGTTTAGTCCTGGTTTAGTCCTGGTTCAGTCGTCGTTCAGTCCTTGTTTAGTCCTGGTTCAGTCCTGGTTTAGTCATGGTTTAGTCCGGGTTAAGTCCTGGTTCAGTCCTCGTTTAGTCAAGGTTTAGTCCTGGTTTCGTCCTGGTTTGCTCCTGGTTTAGTCCTGGTTTGCTCCTGGTTTAGTCCTGGTTTGCTCCTGGTTTCGTCCTGGTTTGCTCCTGGTTTAGTCCTGGTTTGCTCCTGGTTTAGTCCTGGTTTGCTCCTGGTTTAGTCCTGGTTTGCTCCTGGTTTAGTCCTGGTTTAGTCCTGGTTTAGTCCTGGTTTGTTCCTGGTTTAGTCCTGGTTTAGTCCTGGTTTAGTCCTGGTTTAGTCCTGGTTCAGTCCTGGTTATGTCATGGTTGTGTACTTGTTTAGTCCTGGTTTTTTCCTGGTTCAGTCCTTGTTTAGTCCTGGTTTAGTCCTGGTTTAGTCCTGGTTTAGTCCTGGTTTAGTCCTGGTTTAGTCCTGGTTCAGTCCTGGTTTAGTCCTTGTTTAGTCCTGGTTTAGTCTTCGTTTAGTCCTGGTTTAGTCCTGGTTTAGTCCTGGTTTAGTCCTGGTTTAGTCCTGGTTTAGTCTTTGGTTTAGTCTTTGGTTTAGTCCTGGTTTACTCTGGTTTAGTCCCGGTTTAGTCTATGGTTTAGTCCTGGTTTAGTCTTGGTTCAGTCCTGGTTCAGTCCTGGTTTAGTCCTTGTTCAGTCCTGGTTTAGTCCTGGTTTAGTCCTGGTTTAGTCCTGGTTTAGTCCTGGTTCAGTCCTGGTTTAGTCCTGGTTTAGTCCTGGTTGAGTCCTGGTTCAGTCCTGGTTTAGTCCTGGTTGAGTCCTGGTTCAGTCCTGGTTCAGTCCTGGTTCAGTCCTGGTTTAGTCCAAGTTTCGGCTTGGTTTAGTCCTGGTTTAGTCCAGGTTTCGGCTTGGTTTAGTCCAGGTTTTGGCTTGGTTTAGTCCTGGTTTCGGCTTGGTTTAGTTCTGGTTTAGTCCTGGTTTAGTCCTGGTTTAGTCCTTGTACAGTCCTGGTTCAGTCCTGGTAAAGTCCTGGTTAAGTCCTGGTCTAGTCCTGGTTTATTCCTGGTATACTCCTGGTTTAGTCCTGGTTTAGTCCTGGTTCAGTCCTGGTCTAGTCCTGGTTTAGTCCTGGTTTAGTTCTGGTTTAGTCCTGGTTTAGTCCTGGTTCAGTCCTGGTTTAGTCCTGGTTTAGTCCTGGTTTACTCTGATTTAGTTCTGGTTTAGTCCTGGTTTAGTCCTGCTTCAGTCCTGGTTCAGTCCTGCTTTAGTCCTGCTTTAGTCCTGGTTTAGTCCTGGTTTAGTCCTGGTTAAGTCCGGGTACAGTCCTGGTTTAGTCCTGGTTTAGTCCTGGTTTAGTCCCGGTTGACTCCTGGTTTAGGCCTGGTTTAGTCCTGGTTTAGTCCTGGTTTAGTCCTGGTTTAGTCCTGGTTTAGTCCTGGTTTAGTCCTGGTTTAGTCCTGGTTCTGTTCAGCTGCTCATGACTAAAGGTTTTTCTTCTGCTCTTTTAAGGTTCATTTCATGATTATTTCTGTGTAGATTTTTTCTGTTGTGATTTAATGTGTTTCTTCTTCTGTGAAGCTCTTTGAATGACTCTGTCTGAACTGAGCTCTACAAATAAACTTGTGTTCGATTGTAAAAAGTGTCCAGATGATTCCCCTGAAACTCTCCATCTCTACATCACCACAGTGTTTGAGTCGCTCCAGAAGGAAACGCTGTGAGCCTCACAAATGTCGGCTCATAAAATGCTGACAGACGCTTTGTTTGTGTGAGACAAATGAAATGATCAAAGTGACCAGAGTTAAATGGGTTCAGTCAGACTTACATCTCCAGATTGGATTCAGCCATCGTTCTCCAGCAGGTCTCAGTCTGGAAGGAAACATCAGAGTTTGTCTCAGAGCATTTTCACTCCATGTGACATTAAAATGTGTTATTTTGAGCCCAACACTGTCCTCAGTCTGTGCTGCTCAGGCCTCTGGTGCTTCTGAAGTCTGTTTTTATTCATTCCACTGTCATTTCTGAGGTTCAGTGTTGAGCAGGAGCAGGTCCATACCTGAGAGTGTCCAGTGTGCAGTGGGGCTCCTCCTGTAGAGCACACAGGAGCTTTACTCCTGTGTCTCCTGGATGGTTGTAGCTGAGGTCCAGTTCTATCAGATGGGAGGGGTTGGACCTCAGAGCTGAGGCCAGAGAAGCACAGCCTTCCTCTGAGAGCAGACACCCTGACAGTCTGAGGACACAGATTATTGGAATCAGGAACATTCATGAGGAACATTCAACCCAAATGAGACAAACAACAAGTCCCAGATCTTTATGGGACTTTATCAAATGTTCTTTTCCAATGCAAATACCAACAGCTTCTGTAATAATAGTGAAGAATATGAACCCCTCTGACCTGAGCTGTTCCAGTTTACACTGAGGACTCTTCAGTCCAACACACAACATCTTCAGCCCTAAGTCCTTCAGGTCGTTGTGACTGAGGTCCAGGACTGTCAGACTAGAGGACTGGGAGCTGAGGACTGAGGACAGAGCTTCACAGCTTCTCTCTGACAGGTCACAGCCGCTCAGTCTGGAGAGAAAACATTGTTTATGCAGAAGTTGAATCAAACCGTCCTCTGTTAAACAAAGGTTACTCACAGAGCTTTTTTGGAGGCCTTGACCACTGGCAGCAGCCTCAGGAGAGCCTCCTCTGAAGCACAGTATTTCTTCAGCTCAAACTGCTCCAGATCTTCTTCTGATGACAGTAAGATGAAGGCCAGAGCTGACCACTCAGCAGGAGACAGTCCACCTCCAGACAGACGTCCTGATCTCAGGTACTGTTGGACCTGCTCCACCAGAGAACGATCATTCAGTTCATTCAGACAGTGGAGCAGGTTGATGCTCCTCTCTGCAGACACATCCTCACTCAGCTTCTTCTTGATGTACTCAGCTGTTTCCTGAGTGGTCTGGGAGCTACTTCCTGTCTGTGTCAGCAGACCTTGTAGAAGGCTCTGATTGGTCGATAGTGAAAGACCCAGGAGGAAGCGGAGGAGCAGGTCCAGGTGTCCGTTTGGACTATGTAAAGCCTGGTCCACAGCCGTCTGGTGAAGATGCTTTAGTTTCCTTTTCAAACTGAACTTTGTACACTTCTGTGTTTTCTCTGAGAGCAGGTTGATCCCAGTGTTGATGAAAGTCAGATGGACATGAAGAGCAGCCAGAAACTCCTGCACACTCAGATGGATGAAGCAGTAGACCTTGTCCTGGTACAGGCCTGGCTCCTCTCTAAAGACCTGTGTGAACACTCCGGAGTAAACTGAGGCCGCTGCAGCGTCCAGCCCACACTCGGTCAAGTCACTCTCGTAGAAGATCAGGTTTCCTTTCTGCAGCTGCTCAAAGGCCAGTTTTCCCAAAGACTTCACCATCTTCCTGGTCTTTGGACTCCAGTGTGGGTCTGTCTCAGATCCTTCTTCATACTTGATGTTCCGGACTTTGGCCTGAACCACCAGGAAGTGGATGTACATCTGAGTCAGGGTCTTGGGCAACTCTCCTCTCGCTCTGCGTCTCAACACGTGCTCCAGGACTGCGGCAGCAATCCAGCAGAAGATCGGCAGGTAGCACATGATGTGGAGGCTTCTGGACGTCTTGATGTGGGAGATGATTGTGTCGGCCTGGTCTCTGAACCTCTTCCTGAAGTACTGCTCCTTCTGCGGGTCGGTGAACCCTCTGACCTCTGTCACCATGGAGACGCACTCAGCAGGGATCTGATTGGCCGCGGCGGGTCGTGTGGTTATCCAGAGGCGAGCGGAGGGAAGCAGCCTCCCCCTGATGAGGTTCACCAGCAGCACGTGCACTGAGGCCGACTCTGTGGGGTCGCTCAGGACCTCGGTTTTGGTGAAGTCCAGAGGAAGTCTGCACTCGTCCAGACCGTCAAAGATGAAGAGCACCTGGAGGTCTTCAAAGCTGCAGAGTTCTTCTCGTGTTTGACTAAAGAAATGATGAACAAGTGTCACCAAGCTGAAGCTTCTGTCCTTCAGCACATTGAGCGCTCTGAAAGTGAACGGGAACAGCAGCTGTATGTCCTGGTTGGCTTCACCTTTAGCCCAGTCCAGACTGAACTTCTGAGTGAGCACTGTTTTCCCGATGCCAGCCACTCCCTTTGTCAGCACTGTTCTGATGGCTCCATGTGTGTGAGCTGTGCCTTTAAACATGTCTTTACATGTGATGACCGTCTCTGCTGGGCCTGGAGTCCTGGAGGCTGTTTCCATGTGTCTGACCTCATGTTCCTGGTTGACCTCTGAAGACCCTCCCTCTGTGATGTAGAGCTCTGTGTACATCTCATTCAGAAGGGTGGAGTTTCCTGCTTTAGCGATGCCCTCAAACACACACTCAAACTTCTGCTGCAGGTCAGACTTCAGGTTACGCTGACAAACTACAGAATTACTCCCTGAATGAAGACACAGACACAGACCTGAGTCTCAGAGAAGATAAAATGACTGTGAGCACCTTGTTAAATGTGTTAAATGGTCCTACAGCTCCACAGACGCTCAGCCAGCTCCTTCTGCTTCATCCTCCTCAGGAAGTTCAGTGTGATCTTCAGAACAGCCTCACTGCAGCTCCTCTGCTCTTCATCCTCATCCTCCACAGGATCTAAGCCTTCTGGGTCATCTGTACTCAGAACCTTGTGGAGCTTCTTCAGCTCCTTCTGGACCAAAGTGAAGATGTGCTCCTCCAGAAG
This sequence comes from Odontamblyopus rebecca, assembly GCA_030686955.1. NCBI lineage: Eukaryota > Metazoa > Chordata > Actinopteri > Gobiiformes > Gobiidae > Odontamblyopus > Odontamblyopus rebecca. Next base: position 3,451,806 of record CM060665.1, read on the forward strand.
CTGAACAGACACATTATAAACAGCACAAATGCCCTCAGTGTCAGATCTGTGTGAAACAAGCTCTCGTTCATCTGAACATTAGTGAATGACAGACCTTAAATATGGAGTCCAGCTGTGTCTGATGGTGCTGACCACTGGAGACCTGTGGACCCAGCTGCTCCTCTCTGTGACAGAGACACATTAAACACTCAGGTTCATTTCAACTGTTTTATGCAACACTGGAGGAAACTCATGGCTCTGTGGTAAAATGCTGTGGCTCTCCCATAGACCGGTCACTCCTGAGGGACTCACAGGTGTGACCGTCTGTGGGAGACTCTGTGCTGGAGTCTGGTGGATTTAACTAACAGGAAAATACATTTGGACTTTAACTTTAAATGAGAAATCAGAGCACTGTTTTGGACAAATCTCACACCAATGTTTTTTGTACATAGTTTTACTCTGAACTTTAATTTTTTCATTATAGTGACTGAGTCTTTACATCGACAAACTCGGTGAACTTTCAGTAAACCGAATTTGTGAAATGCTAAATAACTCGTATACCAGATCTAATTCCCGATTTCGTTCTAATGTCCTGCACCATAACACACAGCGTCACTCACAGCTCTCTCCTGAAGGACATTGGTTGTCCCATAGACCAGTCACTCCTGAAGTAGAGTGGTTCTCCCATAGACATGTGACTCCTGAGGGACTCACAGCTGGGACCAGGTTCAGACAGAGGACGTTTCTGGTGGATCCTGAGACACAGAAGAAAACACACTTCAGTCACAGTAAAACACGTGGGACTGTTCTGACTCAGATACTTCAGGAGGTTCTACAAAGTGTTCATGAGGCCTTCACCCCAGACGCTTCAGTGCGGCAGATTCAACACCAAACATCCAGTTTGTATCGTTTTAAAGTTTTCATTCTGGAACAAAAAACAGACTTCTGTGTGTCATTGTGATTTTAATCTGATTCTCTGAACTGTGGACCCTCCTGGATGTGTTTTTAGCTTCATTCAAACCATCCATCCATCCATCTTCTTCCGCTTATCCGGGGCTGGGTCGCGGGACAGCAGTCTAAGCAGGGGCTCCCAAGCTTCCTTCTCCCCAGCCACTTCCTCCAGCTCCTCCGGACGGACCCCGAGGCGTTCCCAGGCCAGCCGAGAGACATAGTCCCTCCAGCGTGTCCTGGGTCTTCCCCGGGGCCTCCTACCGGTGGGACATGCCCGGAACACCTCCCGAGGGAGGCGTCCAGGAGGCATCCGGACCAGATGCCCGAACCACCTCAGCTGGCTCCTCTCGACGTGGAGGAGCAGCGACTCTACTCCAAGCTCCTCCCGTGTGACCGAGCTCCTCATCTTATCTCTAAGGGAGCGCCCGGCCACTCTGCGAAGGAAACTCATTTCGGCCGCTTGTATCTGCGGTCTCGTTCTTTCGGTCATTACCCAGAGCTCATGACCATAGGTGAGGGGAGGAACGTAGATTGAGGTAAATCGAGAGCTTCGCCTTTCGGCTCAGCTCCCTCTTCACCACAACGGTCCGATACAGCGACTGCATCACTGCCGACACTGCACCGATCTGCCTGTCAATCTCGCGCTCCATCCTCCCCTCACTTGTGAACAAGACCCCGAGATACTTAAACTCCTCCACTTGAGGCAGAGACTCCCCACCCACCCGGAGAGGGCAATCCACCTTTTCCGGTCGAGAACCATGGCCTCGGATTTGGAACAGCTGATTCTCATCCCAGCCACTTCACACTCGGCTGCAAACCGCCCCAGTGCACGCTGCAGGTCCTGGTTCGATGGAGCCAGCAGGACAACATCATCCACAAAAAAGCAGAGATGAGATCCTGTGGTTCCCAAACTGGACCCCCTCTGGCCCCTGGCTGCACCTAGAAATTCTGTCCATAATTACAATGAACAGAACCGGTGACAAAGGGCAACCCTGGCGGAGTCCAACATGCACCGGGAACAAGTCTGACTTACTGCCGGCAATGCGAACACAGCTCCTGCTCCGGTCATACAGGGACCGGACAGCCCTTAGCAAAGGGCTCCGGACCCCATACTCACGGAGCACCCCCACAGGGCACCACGAGGGACACAGTCGAATGCCTTCTCCAAGTCCACAAAGCACATGTGGACTAGTTGGGCAAACTCCCATGAACCCTCGAGCACCCGATGGAGGGTGTAGAGCTGATCCAGTGTTCCACGACCAGGCCGAAAACCACACTGCTCCTCTTGAATCCGAGGTTCAACTAGCAGCCGAACTCTCCTCTCCAGTACCCTGGCATAGACTTTACCGGGAAGGCTGAGGAGTGTGATTCCCGTATAGTTGGAACACACCCTCCGGTCCCCCTTTTTATACAGAGGGACCACCACCCCGGTCTGCCAATCCAAAGGTACTGTTCCCGACCGCCACGCGATGTTGTAGAGACGTGTCAGCCAAGACCCACAACACCCAGAGACTTAAGGTACTCAGGACGGATCTCATCCACCCCCGGAGCCTTGCCACCGAGGAGCTTTCCGACCACCCCAGTGACTTCGGCCAGGGTGATGGATGATTCCGCTTCTGGGTCCCCAGCCTCGGCCTCCTCTTCGGAGGACGTGACGGTGGGATTGAGGAGATCCCCAAAGTATTCCTTACACCGCCTGACAACATCCCCAGTCGAGGTCAGCAGCTCTCCCCCCGCACTGTAAACAGTGTTGGTGAAGAACTGCTTCCCCTCCCTGAGGCGCCGGACGGTTTGCCAGAATTTCCTTGGGGCCGTCCGATAGTCCTCCTCCATGGCCTCCCGAACTCCTCCCAGACCCGAGTTTTGCCTCTGCAACCGCCCGGGCTGCAGCACGCTTGGCCTGCCGATACCCGTCAGCTGCCTCAGGAGTCCCCCGAGCCAGCAAGGCCCGGTAGGACTCCTTCTTCAGCTTGACCGCATCCCTTACTTCCAGTGTCCACCAATGGGTTCGGGGATTGCCGCCACGACAGGCACCACAGACCTTACGGCCACAGCTACGAGCAGCCGCATCGACAATAGAGGCCGAGAACGAAGCCCACTCGGGCTCCATGTCCCCAGCCTCACCCGGGATCCGGGAGAAGCTCTCCCAGAGGTGTGAGTTGAAGGCCGCACCGACAGAAGGTTCCACTACACGTTCCCAACAGACCCTCACGATACACTTGGGCCTGCCAGGTCTTTCCGGCTTCCTCCTCCGCCAGCGGACCCAACTCACCACCAGGTGGTGATCAGTTGACAGCTCTGCCCCTCTCTTCACCCGAGTGTCCAAGACACACGACCGGAGGTCAGATGACACGACAACAAAGTCGATCATCGACCTCCGGCCTAGGGAGTCCTGGTGCCACGTGCACCGATGGACCCCCTTGTGCTCGAACATGGTGTTCGTTATGGACAAACTGTGACTAGCACAGAAGTCCAATAACAGAACACCACTCGGGTTCAGATCAGGGAGGCCGTTCCTCCCAATCACCCCTCTCCAAGTGTCACTGTCGTTGCCCACGTGGGCGTTGAAGTCCCCCAGTAGAACAACGGAGTCCCCGGTCGGTGCACTGTCCAGTACCCCTCCCAGAGACTCCAAGAAGGCCGGGTACTTTGCACTGCTGTTCGGCCCGTAGGCTGACACCACAGTGACAGACCTGTCCCCGACCCGAAGGCGCAGGGACACGACCTTTTCATTCACCGGGGTGAACTCCAACACACAGCGGCTGAGCTGTGGGGCTATGAGCAGGCCCACACCAGCTCGCCGCCGCTCCCCGCGGCCAACGCCAGAGAAATGGAGAGTCCAACCCCTCTCAAGGAGTTGGGTTCCGGACCCCAAGCTGTGCGTGGAGGTGAGGCCGACTATATCTAGCCGGTAACGCTCGACCTCCCGCACAAGCTCAGGCTCCTTCCCCCCCAGCGAGGTGACATTCCATGTCCCCAGAGCTAGTCTCCATGTCCGGAGATCCGGTCGCCGAGGCCCCTGCCTTCGACTGCCGCCCAGATCTCTCTGCACCCGACCCCTATGGCTCCTCTTGCGGGTGGTGGGTCCACCAGAGGGTGGCCTCACGTAGCTCCTTCGGGTTGGGCCCAGCCGGGCCCCGTGGGGAAAGGCCCGGCCACCAGGCGCTCACCGGCATGCACCCACCCCAGGCCTGGCTCCAGGGTGGGGCCCCGGTGTCGCCATTCCGGGCGACGTAACTGGCCTTTGTATGGTCATCATCATTAGGGGCTTCTGAACCGCTCTTAGTCTGACCCGTCCCCCGGACTTGTTTGCCTTGGGTGACCCTACCAGGGCATAAAGCCCCGACAACATAGCTCCTGGGATCATTCGGGCACTCAAACCCCTCCACCACGTTAAGGTGGCGGTTCAAACCACGTCGCCCACATTAGATCAGATGTTTGTGAACATAAAGTCCTGACGTTATGAGGAGTTGTGAGTCAAACTTACTGTGGACCATCTTCTCTTTTAGAGTTAATCCCTCGTTTCATAGAGTCGTCACTCTTGAGTGACTCGGCGCTGGTCCCAGGAGCAGGTCTGTGGACACAGGTGGAGCAGTGGCTTTAGTCTGAGCTCTGACATGGAGAACAGTGGTGGAGTTAGAGATGGTCCCGTACCTCTGAGCTTTGGGGGGTGAGTGGTTTTAGAGGGAGGGGCTCCGTCCTCTCTGTGCTCTCTCTGATCCATGCTCTGTTCATTTGCTTCAAAAGGAAAAACACACAAAACATTCAACAACACCAACGTTTAAACACGTCACAAATGTTCCTCTGCTAAACACAGTCACATTATTATGTTTGGAAACGGACTCGTTTGGTCCGGATCACAGTTTGCTCGTCTTTATCCATCCATCCATCTTCTCCCGCTTAATCCGGCTGGGTCGCACACCTGACCCCCTATGAACCCCTCTGCAGGTGGTGAGCCCACAGGAGGGTGGACAACATGGTCCTTGATGTTAGTTCATAGGGGTCCGGTCATGTTTTGGGTTGATGGTTGAAACCGGAGTACTCGGAGGAAACCCATCCAGACACGGGTAGAACATGCAAACTCCACACAGAAAGGCCCGGGCGACCCGGGGATCGAACCCACAACTTTCTTGCTGTGAGGCCTGAGTGTTGCCACTCAGCCACTGTGCCGCCACGTTGCCGGTCGTCTTTATTCACACCTCTAATAAAGTCCGAACTTTCAGGGGAATCAAACTCTCGTTAACTCTAGTTAATAGTGCAGCTTTAACATAGAAGAGTTCAACACTGGTTTACAAGAACGACGTGTAAAATATCGTTTACAAAGAACAACGTGTAAAAGTATTTGCTGAATGAACTGAATCCACATTTCTGTTCTCCTTTGGGTTCATCCTTGCTGCATCCTTATTGTGAGTGGGCTTGCCTCTCCACAAACCTGACTCTCATTTGTCTTGAAGGAGGCGCTCCTCCTCCTCCTCCTCCACAAATGCACAGTGACTCTAATGATGCATCTGAAGGGAAATGCTGCAGAACAAAAGCTGCTGCGACACGTCCCACATGTGCACAGAAGCTGCTTATGTTTGAATGTGTTTTTCTCCACAGTTTGAGGAAATAAGACACAGGAATAACAGCCACACCTTTGGACTGGAGCAGCACATCACCAGACCAACGCCTCACACTGCACACCAGAAAAATCATTTGAGACGTTTCAGCAGCTCCTGTGTTTATCTCCATTTAAACGTCTTTAATCCAAACGCACAGATTTGATTCATTTAGACAAAAGTGCAGAAAAGTCTCCCCAAAGTCACGAGGAACTAGTAATGAGGCACTACAGAGTTTTTCAGAGTAACTTCCCCAACACGACTCACAACGTCACAGTGAAGAGTTCACCTCCTGAAACAAACACGACCATGTTTGAACGACTAAAAGCAGCTCTTGGTTTCGTCATTAAGGCTCAGACAGAAACTGGAGCAAACCTGAAGGAAAATCCTGCTTTTCTAACTAAACAGAAACAGTCCAAACACAGTGTAGAAAGAATAAAGTCGTACCGTGTGGGGTGAAACAGCAGAACGAGCGCAGAGGAAACGCGTCTGGACACGAGCAAATGTCGAGCTTTTCAATCTTCTGTTTTTCTCTTCTATTTCCTGGAGTTTCAGAGGCGACAGAATCCAGTCTGACGGGTTCTGTGTGTTTGTGTTTGTGAACTGAGACGGACGTGTGTGTGTGTGTGTGTGTGTGTGTGTGTGTGTGTGTGTTTTGTGTGTGTGTGTGTTTTGTGTGTGTTTTGTGTGTGTGTGTGTATAGTGTGTGTGTGTATAGTGTGTGTGTATAGTGTGTGTGTGTGTATAGTGTGTGTCTGTATAGTGTGTGCGTGTGTGTGTATAGTGTGTGTGTCTGTATAGTGTGTGTGTATAGTGTGTATAGTGTGTGTGTATAGTGTGTATAGTGTGTGTGTATAGAGTGTGTGTGTGTGTATAGAGAGTGTGTGTAGTGTGTGTGTGTGTGTATAGAGTGTGTGTGTGTAGTGTGTGTGTGTAAAGTTTGTGTAAAGTGTGTGTGTCTGTATAGTGTGTGTGTATAGTGTGTGTGTGTATAGTGTGTGTGTATGTAGAGTGTGTGTGTGTATAGAGAGTGTGTTTAGTGTGTGTGTATAGAGTGTGTGTGTGTAGTGTGTGTGTGTTTATAGTGTGTGTGTCTGTATAGTGTGTGAGTGTGTATAGTGTGTGTATAGAGAGTGTCTAAAGTGTGTGTGTCTGTATAGTGTGTGTGTGTGTGTATAGTGTGTGTATAGTGTGTGTGTGTCTGTATAGTGTGTGTGTATAGTGTGTGTGTGTAAAGTGTGTGTGTTTGTCTTTAGCCCGTGGTGGGGACCAGCACAGTCATTCGTGAAGTGACCATTTTTTAGATAAAGGAGGGGTCGTTGGTGTCGTCTTTCTCGATTTACGTAAAGCATTCGACACCGTTAACCACTCAAATTTGTTGATGAAATTATCGAATTTTATCTTTTCTACATAAACAACTACTTGGTTTCAATCTTATCTAGTGAATCGATATCAGGCCGTTAGAATAAATGATAAAACCTCGCTGTTCAGAATGTGTTCAACAAGTGTTCCTCAAGGGTCGATTTTGGGACCACTGATCTTTAGTCTGTACATCAATGACCTCCCGTCCATCTGTGAGGGCGTGGAGGTTGTGATGTACGCTGATGATACAGTTTTATTCACACATGGTTCGGATGCCAATATAGTGGCAACAAAACTCTCCATGGCATTGGAAAAAGTAAACGAGTGGCTGAACAAGAATAGCCTAACATTGAACATGGATAAGACGGTTTGCTCTGTACTTCACAAACAGAAAAACTCAATACGATCCTCCAAACAGTTATGTAAGTAAGTATATGATTAAAAATGTGAAGCAGGTAAAGTATCTAGGAGTCATCTTGGACCCCACTCTCAATTATAAAAAACATATTAAAAAGGTTTGTCAGGTTTTAAAATTTAATGTCATAAACTTCTGGTATATTAGGAGTTCATTATCCATTGAGGCAGCAAAATCTTACTTCTTTGCAATGATTTTATCACACATTTCTTATTGTATGTCGTCTGGCAGAGTCTGGACCCCTTAAGATCACTGCATAATCAGGCCCTGAAAATCCTTAATAAAAAGTCTAGGCGCTACCACCACCGCAATATTTTAGATAAATACAAAATTTTTAGTTTTGATAACTTTAAGTATGATTAAGTATTCTGATATCCGCCTGGTACATAAAATCCTCCATGATGCTGCTCCACCCCCCTTAAAAACATTTGTACAGCCGTGCTCACAGATAACAACCAGAGCCCTAAGGTCTGTCTCCAGGGGACTGCTATGTTCCAAAAAGAAACTCTGCTTTTGCCCAATCAGCCTTCTCCTATAAAGCAATCAAAGAATGGAACGGGCTTCCATACTATCTAAAGAACATGGCCGACTTTCAATCCTTTTCGAGGGCCATCAAAGACTGGCTCTTGGAGCACCAGTCATGCACACACTAAAATACCAAACGGGTATAATGCCATCAGATGATACCCTCCTGGGGACCATCTGATGGCTACCAGATTACTAGATCTGCATCCTTCTTGTGAGTGGGCTTGCCTCTCCACAAACCTGACTCTCATTTGTCCTGACCAACGCCTCACACTGCACACCAGAAAAAATCATTTGAGACGTTTCAGCAGCTCCTGTGTTTATCTCCATTTAAACGTCTTTAATCCAAACGCACAGATTTTACTCATTTAGACAAAAGTGCAGAAAAGTCTCCCCAAAGTCACGAGGAACTAGTAATGAGGCACTACAGAGTTTTTCAGAGTAACTTCCCAACACGACTCACAACGTCACAGTGAAGAGTTCACCTCCTGAAACAAACACGACCATGTTTGAACGACTAAAAGCAGCTCTTGGTTTCGTCATTAAGGCTCAGACAGAAACTGGAGCAAACCTGAAGGAAAATCCTGCTTTTCTAACTAAACAGAAACAGTCCAAACACAGTGTAGAAAGAATAAAGTCGTACCGTGTGTGAAACAGCAGAACGAGCGCAGAGGAAACGCGTCTGGACACGAGCAAATGTCGAGGCTTTTCAATCTTCTGTTTTTCTGTTCTATTTCCTGGAGTTTTCAGAGGCGACAGAATCCAGTCTGACGGGTTCTGTGTGTTTGTGTTTGTGAACTGAGACGGACGTGTGTGTGTGTGTGTGTGTGTGTGTGTGTGTGTGTGTGTGTGTGTGTGTGTGTGTGTGTGTGTGTGTGTGTGTGTGTGTGTGTGTGTGTGTGTGTGTGAGTGTGAGTGAGTGAGTGAGTGAGTGAGTGAGTGAGCTGGGGCAGTGTGTATGTGAGCTGGGGCAGTGTGTATGTGAGCTGGGGCAGTGTGTATGTGAGCTGGGGCAGTGTGTATGTGAGCTGGGGCAGTGTGTATGTGAGCTGGGGCAGTGTGTATGGGGATGTTTTCTGTATGTTGAATGAATTTATACCCATTCATTTCCTATGGTGGTCACTTTTGACCGGGAAAACCACAGGTGTAACAAGGTCGATTAAAACACTCAAAATTGAATGAAACAGGTGATCATCACTTTTATATGTTCAAGTCCACAGTGTGGAGGATATCAGAAGGTCTTGAGGTAATCAGATGTAAAACATAATATTTATGAGTATTATAAGTATTATAACGGTCGGATTTGGACCCGAACACGACAGGAGGGTTAAGGGTCCCCACTCGTCTCTACAGAAGCAGGTTCTTCCTGGGGTCCAGTCTCAAAGACATTTTCAGCACCATCAAAACAGTCATAACAAACACTGAGTTTGAGTTACATCAGCAGAACTTCACAAAACACACCCCAAACACTCAAAATATGTTCCATTAAACTTTTAGCATTTTCAAATAGTAATTTCTTCAAACTTTTTTAAAAACAGCCTGATTTTGTATAAGCCTTATGTGTTGTGGCAGAACATTCCAGTGAGAAACGGCTCTGCAGAGAAACGCTGCTTTCAGTGCATTAGTTCTTGTGTTTGAGGCTTGTCTTGTATTAAACCTGTGTCTGCTACAGCTGAGCTGTAACTGTGAGGACATGTGCACAGGTCTGTGTGTGAGGACATGTGCACAGGTCTGTGTGTGAGGACATGTGCACAGGTCTGTGTGTGAGGACATGTGCACAGGTCTGTGTGTCGCCCACACTTTATGCAAACACTAAACTAAACTACAGGCCAGTCTGTCCTTGACTTTCAGCCACCAAAGTTTCTTATGCACAGCACTGATATTAGCCCGAAAATGTTTGTATAATCCAGATCCGACTCAAGAATCACTGATGTAAAACCTTCAGTTTGTGGCGTTGTAATGTTTATCATGCCTCAACATTAACATTAGCATGTACTTTTAGTGTGTACTTTTAGTGTGTACTTTTAGTGTGTACTTTTAGTGTGTTCTTTTTAGTGTGTTCTTTTAGTGTGTTCTTTTAGCGTGTACTTTTAGTGTGTACTTTTAGTGTGTACTTTTAGCCTGTTCTTTTAGTGTGTTCTTTTAGTGTGTACTTTTGGTGTGTACTTTTAGTGTGTACTTTTAGTGTGTTCTTTTAGCGTGTACTTTTAGTGTGTACTTTTAGCATGTTCTTTTAGTGTGTGCTTTTAGTGTGTTCTTTTAGTGTGTACTTTTAGTGTGTACTTTTAGTGTGTACTTTTAGTGTGTACTTTTAGTGTGTACTTTTAGTGTGTACTTTTAGTGTGTTCTTTTAGTGTGTTCTTTTAGCGTGTTCTTTTAGTGTGTACTTTTAGCGTGTGCTTTTAGTGTGTACTTTTAGTGTGTACTTTTAGCGTGTTCTTTTAGCGTGTTCTTTTAGCGTGTTCTTTTTAGTGTGTTCTTTTAGCGTGTTCTTTTAGCGTGTTCTTTTAGCGTGTTCTTTTAGTGTGTTCTTTTAGTGCGTTCTTTTAGTGTGTTCTTTTAGCGTGTTCTTTTAGTGTGTTCTTTTAGCGCGTTCTTTTAGTGTGTACTTTTAGTGTGTACTTTTAGTGTGTACTTTTAGTGTGTTCTTTTAGCGTGTTCTTTTAGTGTGTTCTTTTAGCGTGTTCTTTTAGCGTGTACTTTTAGTGTGTACTTTTAGTGTGTACTTTTAGCGTGTTCTTTTAGCGTGTTCTTTTAGTGTGTTCTTTAGCGCGTTCTTTTAGTGTGTACTTTTAGTGTGTACTTTTAGTGTGTACTTTTAGCTTGTTCTTTTAGCGTGTTCTTTTAGTGTGTTCTTTTAGCGTGTACTTTTAGTGTGTTCTTTAGTGTGTTCTTTTAGCGTGTTCTTTTAGCGTGTTCTTTTAGTGTGTTCTTTTAGCTGCGTTCTTTTAGTGTGTACTTTTAGTGTGTACTTTTAGTGTGTACTTAGTGTGTTCTTTTAGTGTGTACTTTTAGCGTGTTCTTTTAGCGTGTACTTTTAACGTGCTCTTATCTTTAAACATTTCTTGGTTTTAGCACGACTCTGCAAAAAGCAGGGAGATAAAAGTGAGCAGGAAGTGACGCTCAGGCTGAGGCTGAGGCTGTCGCGCACAGACCAGTGATCAGAACGTGATAATAAATGTGAGAGAAGCAACAAACTGTCCTCAGATAAGAGTCCGAATAATATTACTCACGTAGAAGTTACCTCGGGAAGTCGTGGGCCAGGAAATGACTCAAGTAAAAGTTCAATTTGGAAAAATAAAAGAGTAAAAAGTATTGAAACTTTGCAGCTGACGTCATCTCCAGTCCCTGGGGCTGTTATAAAAATATAGATAGGTTTTATTTCTGTATTTCATCGGTTCTAAAGTGTTTTCCTGATGCATCTGAAGTGTTTGTGTCAGTGGGACCAGTTTGATAAAAGGAGTGAGACGCTGCCTCTGAGCCTCCTGGTGATGCAGGTGAAATGGAGCCTGTGTCAGACCTGTTCACTGTCACTGAAGGAGGAATTCTGTCTCTCATTTGGTTTTGTTTGTGTCTGGATGATTTGTCACGAGAGTTAAATGCAGAACAGGCTGTTGGGTCGACCCACGTGAAGCCCCTGATGTCTGCAGATGATCTTCTTGTGATCATTGTCAGATCTGTGAGATTGTGGTTAAAGTTAAGGGGTTTACTCACCCACTAACACAGCAAACGTACACCACAAAACATTTCATTAATTGTAAAACAGAGTATGTGGTCTACATCTTAAAGTGTTCTCTATGTGCGGCTTTTTATGTGGGCGGACGAAACGCCGCCTTCAGGATCGACTGGCTGAACATAGATATGCAGCTAGGGTTAAGAATTCTGATTATGCCATTGTTAAACATTTTAAAGAGGTTCATAATGATGTCCATGCTTGTTTTTCTGCCTTGGGTATTGATCATGTCCCTCTGACATCTAGAAGAGGGGATAGACAGAAACTGTTAAATCAGAAAGAGGGTCGCTGGATACATAGACTTAATGCAATGTCCTTTCCTGGTTTGAATGAGAACATTGATATGATGTGTTTTCTTTGAAATGTTTTCTTTTTTATGTGTTTGTCACTCATTGTCTGATTGAGGCTTTGTGGTTTGCTCTGGAAAACGGCATAAGTTACTTGGAGGAAACTCCTTTTGTTGATGTGGGTTTATGCAACACTGCTTGGGTTGACTCCACCCACTTCACCTGGAGTCAATCAGAGGTGTGATGAGTATGTTTTAGAGCTGGTGTGTGGTAGGTAATACTGTTTGTTCATTTTTGCCCTGATGAAGGCCTTTTTGGCGGAAACATGTTGGCAATATTTTTAACTTGTCCAGTTTTATCATGAACTAGCCATCTAATTAAAGCGGTTTTAAGAAGAGTGCCTTGGCATCCTGCCTTTTTTCTCGTTAACTCTAGTTAATAGTGCAGCTTTAACACTGAAGAGTTCAACACTGGTTTACAAGAACGACGTGTAAAATATCGTTTACAAGAAACAACGTGTAAAAGTATTTGCTGAATGAACTGAATCCACATTTCTGTTCTCCTTTGAGTTCATCCTTGCTGCGTCCTTATTGTGAGGTGGGCTTGCCTCTCCACAAACCTGACTCTCATTTGTCCTGAAGGAGGCGCTCCTCCTCCTCCTCCTCCTCCACAAATGCACAGTGACTCTAATGATGCATCTGAAGGGGAAATGCTGCAGAACAAAAAGCTGCTGCGACACGTCCCACATGTGCACAGAAGCTGCTTATGTTTGAATGTGTTTTTTCTCCACAGTTTGAGGAAATAAGACACAGGAATAACAGCCACACCTTTGGACTGGAGCAGCACATCACCAGACCAACGCCTCACACTGCACACCAGAAAAAAATCATTTTGAGACGTTTCAGCAGCTCCTGTGTTTATCTCCATTTAAACGTCTTTAATCCAAACGCACAGATTTGATTCATTTAGACAAAAGTGCAGAAAAGTCTCCCCAAAGTCACGAGGAACTAGTAATGAGGCACTACAGAGTTTTTCAGAGTAACTTCCCAACACGACTCACAACGTCACAGTGAAGAGTTCACCTCCTGAAACAAACACGACCATGTTTGAACGACTAAAAGCAGCTCTTGGTTTCGTCATTAAGGCTCAGACAGAAACTGGAGCAAACCTGAAGGAAAATCCTGCTTTTCTAACTAAACAGAAACAGTCCAAACACAGTGTAGAAAGAATAAAGTCGTACCGTGTGTGAAACAGCAGAACGAGCGCAGAGGAAGCAGCGTCTGGACACGAGCAAATGTCGAGCTTTCAATCTTCTGTTTTCTCTTCTATTTCCTGGAGTTTCAGAGGCGACAGAATCCAGTCTGACGGGTTCTGTGTGTTTGTGTTTATGAACTGAGACGGACGTGTGTGTGTGCGTGTGTGTGTGTATAAAAGTGTGTGTGTGCGTGTGTGTGTGTAAAGTGTGTGTGTTTGTGTTTAGTGTGTGTGTCTAGTGTGTGTATAGTGGGTGTGTGTGTGTGTGTGTGTGTGTATAGTGTGTGTGTGTGTGTAAAGTGTGTGTGTGTTTGTCTTTAGCCCATGGTGGGGACCAGCACAGTCATTCATGAAGTGACCATTAAATCTATTGCACAGAAGACCACAGGGAGGCGCTGTCAACGTTTCAGGGGTGACTCCCACAATGCACAAAAACCTGAAAAGTGTGCTTAAGTGTGCTTAGATGAAGTTTACTCAGTATCTTGCCCGCTCTGCATGGTCGGACGCGGTACTGCAGGAACACACACTTTACACACAGTTGCACAAACTCTACTGAGACGGATTTAAAAGCTTTTATTGACAATTACACGTGAGTTCATGCAGCAAGCTCGATATTTGCAGTGTGGACTCTTCTTTTTCCAGACCTCTGCACTTACTCCCTGCAGCTTCACTCAATTTTCCTGGACCAAATCCTGACTGACGGCTCCATTCGGGCATAATCAAGAGCTTTGAGTTTGTCAGAATTCTGTGACTTCTTTGTTTGTCCACCGCCTCTTGAGGACTGACCTACAAGTTCTCAGTGGGATTAAGATCTGGGGAGTTTTCCTGGACCTAGAATCTTTATGTTTCTTTGTTCCTGAGTCAGTTGAAGTTATTCCTGTTTGCTTTATGGAAAAGGTCCATCTGCTGAGAAAAGGCTTTTGGTCTATCACCAACCACTATTGTGACGGTTAGTAAAGTTACTCTTGGAGGACGTTCTGGTACCAGTAAAGTAGCGGAATATTTGTAATGTCATTCTCCAAATCTTTGGCCACGATCAGGTATAGAGTTATGAAAGACAATCTGTCACAGCAGGAATCTCCTAGTTTCCTGTTTCAGTTAGTCATGTAAATAAAGTATGTCTTATGCCCAGACTACTCTGTTCAGCTTCACTTTGGTGGAGTGTGGAGGGAAATGTGGGACTGTTCTTTTTCCATCACTTAAAGCGCTTTGTGCTGCATTTTTGTATGAAAAGTGTTTCCATAAATAAAGTTTGGATTGGTTGAAGAAAAACGCTATTCACTACTAAAATAAAACTATCAATAATATGGAAAAAATACCAATTTTGAGGTAAAATGTGCTATTTTGCAGTGAAATTTTCTGTAAGTGCAGTAAGAAATTTTCACTTACCAAGATTTTCTTATAACAAAAATGAAATACTAATCTTGTTCTAAGCAGAAAACACGAAGTTTCAAGTATTTTTCAAGATTTTTTCCCTACATATATTGGTTTGAGGAGGAATTTCAAGAGGCTTAACCTGGACTGAGTTAATATAAAAAGTGCTTAGAATAAGTTGTACATGTAGATAAAAGATAAATCAGGATGGAATAT
>CM060665.1:3466599-3519099 GCA_030686955.1 Odontamblyopus rebecca
TTAGTTTAGACCTAAACTAAGACTAGACCAGGTCTAGTCTCTGGCTCCAGTCTTAGTTTAGACCTGTTTAGTCTTTAGTTTAGTCTGGTCTAGTCTTTTAGCTTTAGTCCTCTGGTTTAGTCTAGTTTAGACCTGGTCTAGTCTTAAACCTGGTTTAGTCTTAGTTTAGACCTGGTTTAGTCTTAGTTTTCAGACCTGGTTTAGTCTTAGTCTTAGTTTAGTCCTGGTCTAGGTCTTAGTTTAAACCTGGTTTAGTCTTAGTTGGACCTGGTTTAGTCTTAGCTAGGACCTGGTTTAGTCTTTTAGTTTAGTCCTGGTCTAAAGTCTTAGTTTAGACCTGGTTTAGCCTTAGTTTCAGACCCGGTCTAAATTAGTTTAGACCTAAACCAAGACTAGACCAGGCTCCAGTCCTGGTCTAGTCTTAGTTTAGACCTTGTTTAGTCTTAGTTTAGTCCTGGTCTAGTCTTAGTTTAAACCTTGGTTTAGTCTTAGTTTAGACCTGGTTTAGTCTTTATTAGACCTGGTTTAGTCTTAGTCTTAGACTCCTGGTCTAGTCTTAGTTTAAGACCTGGGTCTAGTCTTAGTTTAGACCTGGCTCATTAGTCTTTAGTTTAGACTCCGGTTCTAGTCTTTTTAGTTTAAACTCTTGGTTTAGTCTTAGCTTTAGACCTTGGTTTTAGTCTTAGTTTAGTCTCGTCTAGTCTTAGTTTAGACTCCGGTTTAGTCTCAGTTTAGACCTGGTCTAGTCTTAGTTTAGACTTCCAAAACTACATTGTAGACCAGGTCTAGTCCTGGCTCCAGTCTTAGTTTAGACCTGGCTTAGGTCTTAGTTTTAATGTCCTGGTCTTTAGTCTTACTAAAACCTGGCTTTAGTCTTAGTTTTTCAGACTCTGGTTTAGTCTTTTTAGTTTAGACCTGGTCTAGTCTTAGTTTAGACTCCAACCAAGACTAGACCAGGAGTCTAGTCCTGGTCTAGTCTTAAGCTAGACCTGGTTTAGTCTTTTGTTTTTGTCCTGGTCTATATTCTTAGTTTAAACCTGGTTTAGTCTTAGCTAGGACCTGGTTTAGTCTTTAGTTTAGACCTGGTTTAGTCTTAGTTTAGTCCTGGTTTAGTCCTAGCTTAGTCCTGGTCTAGTCTTGTTTAGACGCATGCCAGACCCGGTTTCAGGTCTTTAGCTAGTCCTGGCTTGGCCGTCTTTTAGTTTAGACCTGGTTTAGTCTTTAGTTTAGACCTGGCTTAGCTCCTTAGTTTAAACCTTGGTTTAGTCTTTGCTTAGACCTGGTTTAGCCCTAGTTTAGTCCTGATGTAACACAGACCAAAACCAACACTAGACCAGGCCTGTTCTGGCTCAGTCTTTAGCCAGTCCTGGTTTAGTCTTAGCCTAGTCCTGGTCTAGTCTTAGCTTAGAACCTGGTTTCAGTTCAGTTTGCACTCCGGCCGGGGCCTTATTGCACTGCTTGGTCTTGAAGCATCTCAAGCCAGTCTCAGCCAGTCTCAAGCAGCCTTGAAGTTTAGTCCTGGTCTAGTCTGGTTTAAACTCGGTTTAGTCTTTGAAGTTTAGACCTCCGAAGTTTAGTCTTAGCTTGTAGACCTGGTTTCAGTCTTGGGCCAACTCAAGCTAGCCCAGTTTAGTCCTGGTTTAGTCCTGAAGCCAGTCTCATGCAGTCTCTGGCTTGGGGTTCAGCTAGTCCTGGCTTAGTCTTGAAGGCCAGACCTGGCTAGCTCAGTCAGTCTCGGCTCCATCTTGCCTAAACCTGTCAGTTCAGCTAGACCCGGTTTAGTCTTAGTTTAGTCCTGCTTGTCTAGTTTAGTCTTAATGGGATCTCAAGCCAAACCCTGTTTAGTCTTAGTTTAGACCTGTCAGTTTGAAGCCAGTCTCAAGTCAGCTCAGTTAAACCTTTGGTTTAGTCTTATGTTTAGACCTGGTTAGCCTTACTAAATCACTAGTCTTAGGTTTAGTCCTGATGTAGTCTAGCTGGTTTCTGACAGTCTCAAGCTTAGTCCTTGCCAGTCCTTAATCAGTTCAGTTTAGACCTGGTTTCTAGTCTTTAGTTTAGTCCTGGTCTATTCTTAGTTTGAAACTTCTGGTTTAGCTCTTAGTTTAGACCTGGTTTAGTTCCTAGTTAGCTAGTCTCTGAGTCTAGTCTTAGTTTAGACCTGGTTTAGTCTTAGTTTAGACCTGGTCTAGTCTTTTTTAGTTTAGACCTAAACCAAGACTAGACCAGGTCTAGTCCTGGTCTAGTCTTAGTTTAGACCTGGTTTAGTCTTAGTTTAGTCCTGGTCTAGTCTTAGTTTAAACCTGGTTTACCTTTAGTTTAGACCTGGTTTAGTCTTAGTTTAGACCTGGTTTAGCCTTAGTTTAGTCCTTATTCAGTCTCAGTTTAGACCTGGTTTAGTCTTAGTCAGACCTGGTCTAGTCTTTGTTTAGACTAAAACCAAGACCAGACCAGGTTCCAGTCCTGGTCTAGTCCTTAGTTTAGACCTGGTTTAGCTCTTAAGTTTAGTCCTGGTCTAGTCTTAGTTTAAAACCTGGTTTAGTCTCTAGTTTTCAGACTCTGGCTTAGTCTTAGTTTAGACCTGGTTTCAGTCTTTGAAGCTAGACCCGGTCTAGTTCTTAGTTTTAAACCCGGTCTAGTCTTAGTTTAGACCTGGTTTAGTCTTTAGCTTAGACTCTGGTCTCAGTCTTTAGTTTAAACCTGGTTTAGTCTTAGTTTAGACCCGGTTTAGTCTTAGTTTAGTCCTCTGGTCTCAGTCTTAAGCTAGACCCGGGTTTAGTCTTTAGCTTTTAGACCTGGTATCTAGTCTTTTGTTTAGACCTCCAAACCAAGACTAGACCAGAGTCTAGTCCTGGTCTAGTCTTTTAGTTTAGACATCTGGTTTAGTCTTAGTTTAGTCCTGGGTCTAGTCTTAGTTTAAACCTGGTTTTAGTCTTGTAGTTTAGACCTGGTTTAGTCTTAGTTTAGACCTGGTCTAGTCTTAAGTTTAGACCTAAATCCAAGACTACAGATCATGGTCTAGTCCTGGTCTCAGTCTTAGCTTTCAGACCTGGTTTAGTCTTTAGTTTTTAGTCCTGGTCTAGTCTTTAGTTTAAACCCGGTTCAGTCTTAGTTTAGACCTGGTTTGGTCTTAGTTTAGACCCGTGGTTTAGGTCTTAGTCTAGTCCTTGGTTTAGTCCTAGTTTAGTCCTGGTTTAGCTCCTAGTTTGGGGCGAATGACTCTGGTTTAGCTCTTAGTTTAGTCCTGGGTTTAGTCTTAGTTTAGACCTAGCTTAGTCTTTAGTTTAAGATTTGGTTTAGTCTCTAGTTTAAACCTGGTTTAGTCTTAGTTTAGACCCTGGTTTAGTCTTTAGTTTAGTCCTGATGTAGTCCTGGTTTCTTAGCTCCTTAGTTTAGTCCTGGTCTAGTCTTTAGTTTGTGACCTGCTTGGGTCTTTAGTTTAGTCCTGGTTAACCAGTCTTAGTTTAAACCTGGTTTAGTCTTAGTTTAGACCTGGTTCTAGTCTTAGTTTAGACTCCGGTTTAGTCTTAGTTTAGTCCTGATCTAGTCTTAGTTTAGACCTGGGTTTAGTCTTGAAGCTTAGACCCGGTCTGGTCTTTTAGTTTAGACCTGGTCTAGTCTTAGTTTAAACCCGGTTTAGTCTTAGTTTAGACTCTGGTTTGGTCTTAGTTTAGGGTCCCGGTCTAGTCTTGGTTTGAGACTCCGGTTTGGGCCCTAGTCTTGCCAGACCCGGTCTAGTCTTTAGTTTAGACCCAAAACCAAGACACCAGACCAGGTCTAGTCCTCGTCTAGTCTTGTGTTTCAGACCTGCTTTAGCCTTAGCCTAGTCCTGGTCTATTAGCTCCTAGTTTAAAACCTGGTTTAGCTCTTAGTTTAGACCTGGTTTGGTCTTAGTTTTAGACCTCCGGGTCTAGTCTCAGCCACCTTAAACCAAGACTGAGACCAGGTCTAGGGTCCTGGTCTCAGTATTAGCCTAGACTCGGTTTAGTCTTTAGTTTTAGTCCCACTTCAGTCTTTAGTTTAAACCTGGTTTAGTCTAGTTTAGACCTGGTTTAGTCTTAGTTTAGACCTGGTTTGAAGTCTTAGTTTAGTCCTGGTTTAGTCTAGTTTCAGACTCTGGTTTATTCTTAGCTTAGTCTCTGGCTTAGTCCTAGTTTAGACCTGGTTTAAGTCTTAGCTGCTAGACCTGGTTTAGTCTTAGTTTAGACCTGGTCTAGTCTTAATTAAAACCTGGTTTAGTCTTAGTTTAGGACCTGGTTTGGGTCTTAGTTTAGTCCTGGTCTAGTCTTAGTTTAGACCTGGTTTAGTCTTTAGTTTAGACCTGGTCTAGTTCTTAGTTTAGACCTAAACTAAGACTAAGACCAGGCCCATAGTCCTTGGTCTAGTCTTAGTTTAGACCTGGCTTCTAGTCTTAGCTTAGTCCTGGTCTAGTCTGGGTTTAAACCTGGTTTAGTCTAAGCTTAGACCTGGTTTAGCTCTTTGTTTAGACCCCGGTCTAGTCTTAGCTATAGACCTAAACTAAGACCAGACCAGGTCTGGGGTCCTGTCTAGCCTTAGTTTAGACCTGCTTAGTTTGAAGCCATCCTGGCCTTGAAGCTAAAACCTGGTTCAGTCTTAGCTTAGACCTGGTTTAGTCTTAGTTTAGTCCTGGGTTCTAGTCTTAGTTTAAACCTGGTTTAGTCTTTAGTTTAGACCTGGTTTAGTCTTAGTTTAGACCTTGGTCTAGTCTTAGTTTAAAAACCTGGTTTAGCTCCTAGTTTAGACCTGGTTTGGTCTTTAGTTTAGTCCTGGTTCTAGTCTTAGTTTAGACCTGGTTTTAGCTCTTAGTTTAGACCTCCTGGTCTAGTCTTTAGTTAGACTCAAACTAAGACCAGACCAGGCTCTAGTCCCGGCTCTAGTCTTTTTAGTTTAGACCTGGTTTAGCCCAGTTTAGTCCCTGGTCTAGTCTTAAGCTAAACCTTGGTTTAGTCTGGGCTAGACCTGGTTTAGTCTTTTAGTTTAGACCTGGTCTAGTCTTAGTGTTTAGACTTTAAACCAAGACTAGATCTCAGGCTCCAGTCCTGGTCTCAGTCTTTTAGCTTAGACCTGGTTTAGTCTTAGTTTCTAGTCCTGGTCTGAAGTCTTTGTTTTCAGAGACTCCGGGTCTAGTCTTAGTTTAAACCTGGGTCTAGTCTTTAGTTTAGACCTGGTTTAGTCTTAGTTTAGTCCCCTGGTCTCAGTCTTTAGTTTAGACTCTGGTTTAGCCTTTTAGTTTAGACCTGGTCTAGTCTTTAGTTTAGACTCCAACTCAAGACTAGACCAGGTCTAGTCCTGGTCTAGTCTTAGCTCAGGGACCCGGTTTAGTCTTAGTTGGGTCCCGGTCTGGGCTCTTAGTTTAAACCTGGCTTTAGCTCTTAAGCGAGCACCTGGGTTTAGTCTTAGCTTAGACCTGGTCTAGTCTTTTTGTTTAGACTCCAAACTAAAGACTCAGACCAGGTCTAGTCCTGGTCTAGTCCTAGTTTAGACCTGGTTTAGTCTTAGTTTTAGTCCTTGGTCTAGTTCCTAGTTTAAACTCTGGGTTTTTAGCTCCTAGCTTAAACCTGGTTTAGTCTTTAGTTTAGACCCAAGTTTAGTCTTTAGCTTAGACCTGGTTTAGCCCTTAGTTTAGTCCTTGGTTTAGTCTTAGTTTAGACCTGGTTTAGTCTTTTAGTTAGTCCCCGCTTAGTCTTAGTTTAGACTCGGTTTAGTCTTTTAAGTTTAGGTCCTGGTTTAGTCCTTAGTTTTAGTCCTGGTCTCATTCTTTAGTTTAAAACCGTTGCTTTAGTCTTAGTTTAGTAACCTGCTTTAGCTCTTAGTTTAGACCTGGTTTAGTCTTATTGTAGCCAGTCCTGGTTTAGTCTTGAAGTTTAGACCTGGTTTATCTTGAAGCCCAACCTAGTTTAAAGCCCAGTTTAGTCTTAGTCAGACCTGGTTTAGTCTTGAGTTTAGACCCAGTCTAGTCTTAGTTTAGACTCCAACCAAACACCAGACCAGGCTCCAGTCCTGGTCTCAGCTCTTAAGTTTTCAGACCTGGTTTAGCTCCTGCAGTTTTTGGGTCCTGGTCTAGTCTTTAGTTTGTGACCCGGTCTAGTCTTTATAGTTTAAACTCAGTTTAGGTCTTTTGGTTTAGACCTGGGGTTTAGTCTTGGTAGTTTTAGTCCCGGGTCTAGTCTTAAAGCTTTTCAGACCCGGTTTAGTCTTAGTTTGGACTCCGGTCTAGTCTTGTTTAGACCTAAACCAAGACTAGGACCAGGGTCTAGTCCTGGTCTAGTCTTAGTTTAGACCTGGTTTAGTTCTAGTTTAGTCCTGGTCTAGTCTCAGCTACTGAAACTCTGGTTTAGTCTTAGTTTAGACCTGGTTTAGTCTTATAGCTTAGACCTACCCAGTCTTTTTTAGTTTAGGATCAAATCTAAGACTAGACCAGGTCTAGTCCTGGTCTCAGTCTTAGTTTAGACCTGGTTTAGTCTTAGTTTTAGTCCTGGTCTAGTCTTAGTTTAAAACCTGGTTTAGTCTTAGTTTAGACCTTGGTTTAGTCTTAGCTTAGACCTGGTTTAGTCTTAGTTTAGTCCTGGCTTAGTCTTAGTTTAGACCTGGTTTAGTACTTTAGTTTAGTCCTGGTTTAGTCTTTAGTTTAGACCCTGGTTTAGTCTTTAGTTTAGTCCTGGTTCAGTCTTAGTTTTAGTCCTGGTCTAGTCTTAGTTTAAACCTGGTTAAGTCTTAGTTTAGACCCGGTTTAGTCTTAGTTTAGACACTGGTTTAGTCTTAGTTTAGTCCTGGTTTAGTCTTAGCTTTCAGGACCTGGTTTAGTCTTAGTTTTAGACCCGGGTTTAGTCTTAGTTTAGTCCTGGTTTAGTCAAATGCTCTGAACTGAAGTTATTTTAATTTAGTCAGTATATTGTGTGTGTGCGTGCGTGTGTGCGTGTGTGCGTGTGTGCGTGCGAGTGCGTGCGTGCGTGTGTGCGTGCGAGTGCGTGCGTGCGTGTGTGCGCGTGTGCGTGCGTGTGTGACCAGATTTTGAAAACAAAAAACTTGGACCTTCTCGTTTTTTGGTGGTCGGTGGTTATAATAAAATTGCGTAAATGAGGAAAACTGTTCTGCAGAACCAATTCATGATTGACCCGAGTCCGTACGGTCACATTGTCTTTGTGTTTTCGTCGTGTTTAAGCAGCTTTTCTGTATTTTACCCAAACAAATGACACTTTGCGCCTCTGTTTACTGGCGGCAGGATCAGATCGGTCAAAAATAGGGACACTGGGACATTTCCTGTATAAAACTGGGACAAATCAGTGGTTTTGCATAAATCTGCAGGGTGTATGTGATTGTGCGCGTTTGTCCGTCTAGGGTCGCGTTTGAGCGAAATCGAAACTTAAGACGCGCTTAAATTTCGATTTCGCTCAAACGCGACCCTAGACGGAAAAGTGAACTAACTCAGAGCGGGGCGCGCGTGCAGGGCTAATGATTGGTCCAGACTCCGGGTTTATATGGCAATGAGCTCGCATCCTTTCATCATCCGGACCGAGCGCGCGACACGGACCACAGCACTGGTACTTTAGAATCTTTATACTTTATACTTTTCTTTGTTCTCTGTGCGTAAGTTTGCGCTCCAGACTTTTCCTCTGCTCCCAGAGTTTATGTTTTTCACACGTCGCAGTTTTGTTTTTAGAGTTTTGCCTGACGTAAAATGACCAGATTTTAAAGATTCTAAACTGGGACACGCCCGAGTTTTGATGTTTGGAGTTTAATGACGAGCTCCCTTGGAAACAGCGATTTTGCTCCATCTGCCAGGCATCCTCTGACAAAACTCTGACAAGAATCTGACAAGAATCTGACAAGAATCTGACAAAACTCTGACAAACATCTGACAAACATCGCGTCAGTCCTGAGGCACTAATGACGCTGCATTTTTTTAACTTTATGGTCATTTGCAAATTATGATGAAATGATTTCTGTGTTTTTTAATGAACAAACAAACAATTTATGCTCTAATTTACAGTTAACAGGGATCCAGATTAGACAGAACTGTGATAGTCCTGATTTAGTCCTGGTTTATACCTGGTTTTAGACCTGATTTAGTCCTGGTTTAGTCCTGGTTTAGTCTTAGTT
The DNA here is from genome assembly GCA_030686955.1 of Odontamblyopus rebecca. Lineage (NCBI taxonomy): Eukaryota > Metazoa > Chordata > Actinopteri > Gobiiformes > Gobiidae > Odontamblyopus > Odontamblyopus rebecca. The sequence continues at coordinate 3,474,718 of CM060665.1, forward strand.
TAGTCCTGGTTTAGTCTTAGTTTACAGTCCTGATTTAGACCTGATTTAGTCCTAATTTATTCTTAGTTTAGTCCTGGTTTAGGCCTGGTTTAGTCCTGGTTTTAGACCTGATGTAGTCCTGGTTTAGTCCTGGTTTTATTCTTTAGTTTAGTCCTGGTTTAGGCCTGGTTTAGTCCTGGTTTAGACCTGATGTAGTCCTGGTTTATTCCTGGTTTAGACCTGATTTAGTCCTGGTTTAGTCCTGGTTTAGTCTTAGTTTAGTCCTTGGTTTAGTCTTAGTTTAGTCCTAATTTATTCTTAGTTTAGTCCTGGTTTAGTCCTGGTTTATTCTTAGTTTAGTCCTGGTTTAGTCCTGGTTTAGTCCTGGTTTAGACCTGATGTAGTCCTGGTTTTTCCTGGTTTAGACCTGATTTAGTCCTGGTTTAGTCCTGGTTTTGAGTCCTGGTTTAGTCCTGGTTTAGTCTTAGTTTAGTCCTGATTTAGTCTGGTTTAGTCTTAGTTTAGTCCTGGTTTAGACCTGATTTAGTCCTGGTTTAGTCTTATTTTAGCCCTGGTTTAGACCTGGTTTTAGTCTTAGTTTAGTCCTGGTTTAGGCCTGGTTTAGTCTTAGTTTAGTCCTCGTTTGGTCCTAATTTAATCTTTAGTTTAGTCCTGTTTTAGTCTTAGTTTAGTCCTGGTTTAGACCTGATTTAGTCCTGGATTTAGTCTTAGTTTAGTCCTGGTTTAGACCTGGTTTAGTCTTAGCTTTAGTCCTGGTTTAGGCCTGGTTTAGTCCTGGTTTATTCCTGGTTTAGACCTGATTTAGTCCTGGTTTAGTCCTGGTTTTTTTAGTCTTAGTTTAGTCCTGGTTTAGTCCTGGTTTAGTCTTAGTTTAGTCCTGGTTTAGTCTACAATTTAATCTTAGTTTAGTCCTGATTTAGTCTTAGTTTAGTCCTGGTTTAGACCTGATTTAGTCCTGGTTTAGTCTTGGTTTAGTCCTGGTTTAGTCCTTGGTTTAGTCTTAGTTTAGTCCTGGTTTAGGCCTGGTTTAGTCCTGGTTTATTCTGGTTTAGACCTGATTTCTAGTCCTGGTTTAGTCCTGGTTTAGTCTTTAGTTTAGTCCTGGTTTAGTCTTAGTTTAGTCCTGGTTTAGACCTGGTTTAGACCTGATGTAGTCCTGGTTTAGTCCTGGTTTAGACCTTGATTTAGTCCTGGTTTAGGCCTGGTTTAGTCTTAGTTTAGTCCTGATTTAGTCCTGGTTTAGTCTTAGTTTAGTCCTGGTTTAGAGCCTGGTTTAGTCTTAGTTTAGTCCTGGTTTAGTCCTGGTTTAGTCTTAGTTTAGTCTTAGTTTAGTCCTGATTTGAGTCCTGGTTTAGTCTTAGTTTAGTCCTGGTTTAGTCTTAGTTTAGTCCTGGTTTAGAACTGATTTAGTCCTGGTTTAGTCTTAGTTTAGTCCTGATTTAGTCTTAGTTTAGCCCTAGTTTAGTCCTGGTTTAGTCCTGGTTTAGTCTCAGTTTAGTCTTAGTTTAGCCCTGGTTTAGTCTTAGTTTAGTCTTAGTTTAGTCCTGGTTTAGTCCTGGTTTAGTCTCAGTTTAGTCTTAGTTTAGTCCTGGTTTAGTCCTGGTTCAGTCCTGGTTCAGTCCTGGTTCAGTCCTGGTTTAGTCTTTGTTCAGTCCTGGTTTAGTCCTTATTCAGTCCAGGTTTAGAACTGGTTTAGACCTGGTTTAGTCCTGGTTTAGTCCTAGTTTAGTCCTGGTTTAGACCTGGTTTAGTCCTGGTTTAGTCTTGTTTTAGGTCTGGTTTAGACCTGATTTAGTCCTAGTTTAAGCCTGGTTTAGACCTGGTTTAGTCCTGGTTTAGACCTGAAGGAGTCCTGGTTTAGTCTTAGTTTAGTCCTGGTTTAGTCTTAGTTTTAGTCCCTGATTTAGACCTGATTTAGTCCTAATATATTCTTAGTTTAGTCCTGATTTAGTCCTGGTTTATTCTTAGTTTAGTCCTGGTTTAGGCCTGGTTTAGTCCTGGTTTAGACCTGATGTAGACCTGGTTTAGTCCTGGTATATACTTAGTTTAGTCATGGTTTAGGCCTGGTTTAGTCCTGGTTTTAGACCTGATGTAGTCCTGGTTTATTCCTGGTTTAGACCTGATTTAGTCCTGGTTTAGTCCTGGTTTAGTCTTAGTTTAGTCCTGGTTTAGTCTCAGGTTTAGTCCTAATTTCATTCTTAGTTTAGTCCTGGTTTAGTCCTGGTTTATTCTTAAGTTTTAGTCATGGTTTAGGCCTGGTTTGGTCCTGGTTTAGACCTGATGTAGTCCTGGTTTTCCTGGTTTAGACCTGATTTAGTCCTGGTTTAGTCTTATTTTAGCCCTGGTTTAGACCTGGTTTAGTCTTAGTTTAGTCCTGGTTTAGGCCTGGTTTAGTCTTAGTTTAGTCCTCGTTTTAGTCCTAATTTAATCTTTTAGTTTAGTCCTGATTTAGTCTTAGTTTAGTCCTGGTTTAGACCTGATTTAGTCCTGGTTTAGTCTTAGTTTAAGTCCTGGTTTAGACCTGGTTTAGTCCTTAGTTTAGTCCTGGTTTAGGCCTAATTTGTCTTAGTCCTGGTTTATTCTTGGTTTAGACCTGATTTAGTCCTGATTTAGTCCTGGTTTAGTCTTAGTTTAGTCCTGGTTTAGTCCTGGTTTAGTCTTAGTTTAGTCCTGGTTTAGTCCTAATTTAATCTTTAGTTTAGTCCTTGATTTAGTCTTAGTTTAGTCCTGGTTTAGACCTGATTTAGTCCTGGTTTAGTCTAAGTTTAGTCCTGGTTTAGTCTTAGTTTAGTCCTGGTTTAGGCCTGGTTTAGTCCTTGGTTTATTCCTGGTTTAGACTCTGATTTAGTCCTGATTTAGTCCTGGTTTAGTCTTAGTTCTAAGTCCTGGTTTAGTCCTGGTTTTAGTCTTAGTTTTAGTCCTGGTTTAGACCTGATGTAGTCCTGGTTTATTCCTGGTTTAGACCTGATTTAGTCCTGGTTTAGTCCTGGTTTAGTCTTAGTTTAGTCCTGATTTAGTCCTGGTTTAGTCTTAGTTTAGTCCTGGTTTAGGCCTGGTTTAGTCTTAGTTTAGTCCTGGTTTAGTCCTGGTTTAGTTCTGATTTAGTCTTTGTTTAGTCCAGGTTTAGTTCTGGTTTAGTCTAGTTTAGTCCTGGGTTTAGTCTTAGTTTAGTCCTGGTTTAGACCCAACGTAGTCCTGGTTTAGTCCTGGTTTAAACCTGATTTAGTCCTGGTTTAGTCTTTTTTTAGTCCTGGTTTAGTCCTGGTTTAGTCTTAGTTTAGTCCTGGTTTAGGCCTGGTTTAGTCTTAGTTTAGTCCTGGTTTAGTCTTAGTTTTAGTCCTGGTTTAATCTTAGTTTAGTCCTGATTTAGTCCTTGGTTTAGTCTTAGTTTAGTCCTGGTTTAGTCTTTGTTTAGTCCTGGTTAGACCTGATTTAGTCCTGGTTTAGTCCTGGTTTAGACCTGATTTAGTCCTGGTTTAGTCTTAGTTTAGTCCTGGTTTAGACCTGGTTTAGTCCTGGTTTAGTCTTGGTTTAGTCCTGGTTTAGACCTGATTTAGTCTTAGTTTAAGCCTGGTTTAGACCTGGTTTAGTCCTGGTTTAGACCTGAAGGAGTCCTGGTTTAGTCTTAGTTTAGACCTAATTTAGTCCTGGTTTACTCCTGGTTTAGACCTGATTTAGTCCTGGTTTAGTCTTAGTTTAGTCCTGGTTTAGACCTGAAGGAGTCCTGGTTTAGTCTTAGTTTAGTCCTGGTTTAGTCCTGGTTTAGTCTTAGTTTAGTCCTGGTTTAGTCCTGGTTTAGTCTTGGTTTAGTCCTGGTTTAGTCTTAGTTTAGTCCCAGGTTCTTTCTTTTTCCTTATGGACGTACGTACGTCCCTGATTGGCTAATGCACCTGTCAATCACGCCCGTCTGAACTCGTGGAGATTCACAGCTGAACAAACCCACACTGACCCGAGTCTTTTCTGCCTCCTCAGATCCCAACAGATGGACGATGAGCCACAAAGCAAAGAAGAAAAACCGGTAAGACGCACGATTCTGCTCCAGTACACAGCACCGTCCACTAGGGGTCCCCCAAGAGATGCAGAGGGGCGGGGTCAGGAGGACTCAAGGGGTTTAAGGTGTATTTACCCTGTACACAGGTAAATACACCTCCTATGGTATTGTCTTTAAAAAGAACCCAAGACGTTAGCGTACATGAGACAAAATGAACGTTTTTGTATCTCTGAGTCCAGATCCGGGACATTCTCGAGGAAGGAGGTTAAACTCCTCACACAGCGGGTGGTCAGGGCTCTGCATTATTTATTGGGTTTTGCAAATCACTTTTCTGCTGTAGATGTCCTGTCGCTGCGATCAACCGAGCCAGACGATTTCTACTAGACACAGACAAAACACAAGGACAGATTCATTAAAACTCTGATAAAAGGGTCTTAACCCTCGAAGACCCACGACATCGTATACGATACAGAGGAATATGTTTTCTATAACCGCAGAACTTTCTAACGGTAAAAGACAGAAACTTCCTTTTCCCCTCTGAAAGTGCAGACATAGAGGTTTCCGTACATTTCTGCGGCTTTATCCTACGTCACACTCACGCTGTGTGATGACGTGAGCAAAACGAGTGTCCAATAGGAACTTTGTTTTCCCCAAACTCATGCGCTCCGTCCATTTTGATCGAGCCAAACTTTGCCAAAGAGTGAAGTGAGTCAAGATGGTCGACTCCTCTGACTGTGTGTGTTTATAACGAGGGAAAAAGTCGCTCTAAGTGGAGTTAATTCTCACACACATGGAAAATTACACATGTTGGTGTGTGTAATTGTGCATCTCTTTCTATTTTTATTTAAAGGTTTATTTCAGTCCAAATGAACAAATCCAAATGTAATTTCCTCCATGGAAATGCAGAAGTGCTGTGGCTCTGGCCGTGGTCCTGACAGGAGCTGTTTCCAGGACTGGACCAGGAAAGTCATGGAGCCACTGCACTTTTTTTGTTTTTAGGGCAATAAGGAGATTTTTTATTTATTTACAGACTTGAGATTTTGCATTTTTGTAGCTAAGGCCCTAAATTAAGCATTTTTTATGTCCAAAAAGTTGTTTCTACATGTTTGCTGTGTGTTTTGTATAAAAGAATTTTATTTTCTGTTTTTGTTTTTTCATCTCTATTTCTGGTCCTGTAGCTTTTCTCACAGCCTCATGACACAACTACAGCAGCAGATTGTGAAATAACAGGTTAGACTGAACAAAAGGAGGTAGAACACTTCATTAGGGGTAAAAGGGGCAGTTTTAAAAGAATTAAGAAAAAAAAATCCAGGCGAGGAGAAATGTACTAAAACTGCCCTCAGGTCTTCAGGGGTTAAGAACATTAGTGACTAAACGGGAGCGTGAGGAGGAGGAGGGGCTCTGGGGCGATGAAGAACAGTGTGATTGATCTAAGATGTGTCCACACTTTAAACCCGTCGTGTGGTCAGTTTGTTTTAAGGAGCGCCGGGCTCGTCCTCTGTCTCTGATCAGTGAGTCTCAGTGTGGTTCTCCCTCTGTCTCTGATCAGTGAGTCTCAGTGTGGTTCTCCCTCTGTCTCTGATCAGTGAGTCTCAGTGTGGTTCTCCTCTGCCTCTGATCAGTGAGTCTCAGTGTGGTTCTCCCTCTGTCTCTGATCAGTGAGTGTCAGTGTGGTTCTCCCTCTGTCTCTGATCAGTGAGTCTCAGTGTGGTTCTCCCTCTGTCTCTGATCAGTGAGTCTCAGTGTGGTTCTCCCTCTGTCTCTGATCAGTGAGTCTCAGTGTGGTTCTCCCTCTGTCTCTGATCAGTGAGTCTCAGTGTGGTTCTCCTCTGCCTCCTGATCAGTGAGTCTCAGTGTGGTTCTCCCTCTGTCTCTGATCAGTGAGTCTCAGTGTGGTTCTCCCTCTGTCTCTGATCAGTGAGTCTCAGTGTGGTTCTCCCTCTGTCTCTGATCAGTGAGTCTCAGTGTGGTTCTCCCTCTGTCTCTGATCAGTGAGTCTCAGTGTGGTTCTCCTCTGTCTCTGATCAGTGAGTCTCAGTGTGGTTCTCCCTCTGTCTCTGATCAGTGAGTCTCAGTGTGGTTCTCCCTCTGTGTCTGATCAGTGAGTCTCAGTGTGGTTCTCCCTCTGTCTCTGATCAGTGAGTCTCAGTGTGGTTCTCCCTCTGCCTCTGATCAGTGAGTCTCAGTGTGGTTCTCCTCTCTGTCTCTGATCAGTGAGTCTCAGTGTGGTTCTCCCTCTGTCTCTGATCAGTGAGTCTCAGTGTGGTTCTCCCTCTGTCTCTGATCAGTGAGTCTCAGTGTGGTTCTCCTCTGCCTCTGATCAGTGAGTCTCAGTGTGGTTCTCCCTCTGTCTCTGATCAGTGAGTCTCAGTGTGGTTCTCCCTCTGTCTCTGATCAGTGAGTCTCAGTGTGGTTCTCCCTCTGCCTCTGATCAGTGAGTCTCAGTGTGGTTCTCCCTCTGTCTCTGATCAGTGAGTCTCAGTGTGGTTCTCCCTCTGTCTCTGATCAGTGAGTCTCAGTGTGGTTCTCCCTCTGTCTCTGATCAGTGAGTCTCAGTGTGGTTCTCCCTCTTCTGTGTCCAGGCCTCGCTTTGGAGCCACCGCCCCTCCTTTTTCTCGACTATCTCAAAGACATACTGCGCCGATACCCAGACGGGGGGCAGATTCTCAAGGTACGTAAACTGCTGTTGTCACGATACTGGAAATGACAAACTCAATTTCAATACTGATTCTGATCTCACAATGATAGTTTTTTTTTAAACTCTTTCTCAATAGAAAGAATTTTCAATTTTCATGCTTAAATCATAGATTATTCCCATGTGGTTTTATATATGTGTAATCCTTCAGTGGTCCAGGTCTAAACCAGGTCTGAACCAGGTCTAAACCAGGTCTAAACCAGGTCTGAACCAGGTCTGAACCAGGTCTGAACCAGGTCTAAACCAGGTCTAAACCAGGACTAAACCAGGTCTAAACCAGGTCTAAACCAGGTCTAAACCAGGTCTAAACCAGGTCCATGACGTATAAGGAGTTTCAGCAGGCGTTCAGTGTTATGGCGGATTCACTCCTGTTCCTGTGCCTTGTTTGGTTCCTTTAAAATGAACCAGAGTTTCTTTGCTCCTTTGGTTCTGACGTTTTGGTTCTGGTGTGAATAAAAACTACTGAACTCTGTCCCAGACCCGGCTGCAGAGGTGTTCTGGGCGCAGTACCACTCGGACCCTGGTGCAGGTCGTTTGTGACCCGGTCCCACACAGGTGTTGTTTTGTACCTCATGAGCTCCCGTCGTGTGAAGACATTTCACGTCCATAGCTCCGTTAGATTTGCCTGTTGCGCTTGTACATGCGTTCAGGAATTCTGTGGCTAAACTTAACGGTGATATAAGAGCTACACACAGGTCAGCCCTACGTAGCACTAATGCTTTTGATAAACGAATATAATTTCAAGTTCAGGCCTGTTACGTCCTGTGTGAGGAAGAGCGACTGTCACAACACGATGTGCACATGAGCCTCTCCTCTGTCGCGTCTCGCCCTTCGTCCTCGTCACTGAGGAATGACTTTTACCATATTATAAACGTCACGTTGAATCAAACGCTCTTCCTGCTCAAACATTTGTGCAAACGTCTGTATCTGTAAAATCCAAATCGCTGTGACGGTAACAAAAACAAGATATAAAATCGCCATGATAACTGATCATGATATGATCGCCCCATAACTGTTGTGCAGAAGAAGGTTATTAGAATTATAAACAACAAAGCTCACAGAGAGCACACAAATATTTTATTCCTACAGATGAAAGTACTAAAATTTACTGATTTGATTAACTATAAAACAGCCCAAGTATTGTATAAGGCTAGAAATAAACTGCTTCCAGATCATCTCCAAAAATTGTGCTTAGATAGAGAAGGAAAATACAATCTCAGAAGAAAAGAAAATATGAGAACACAGTGTGTAAGAACCACAGTGAGGAGCTTTAACGTTTCAGTCGGTGGTGTTAAGTGATGGAATAACTCGCCTAAGAACATCCAGCAGTGTGGTAATATTCTGCAATTCAAAAGTGCATTTAAAAATTATTGCCTTGAGGAGCACCGTAAAGAAGAGGAGACTGTTCACCCATGATGTTTGTTTGTTTCTCTCTCTCTTCTTCCATTGTGTGTAAAAGAAAGAGTGTTTCTGTTCTAACACTGCCACACCACAGTGGTTGTACAGTGGTTGGACTTGATGTTGAGCCTATGTTCATCACTCATATTTGATTTTTGCTTTGTAAATGTGGGGCAGGGCTCGATGAGCTTCTGCTTCTCCCTGTTCCCTTTTGAACATGTGCACTTTAAGCTGATGATATGCAGGTTGCTCTGTACAAAAAGAGCACTTGAAGTGAAATATTATTGTCATAATGACACATGTTTCAAAATAAATAAATAAATGATTCTCTCCTTTCACTTTGTGCTTTAATCGACGCTGCTCATTTCTGCCCAGTGTCTGGACCGTCTCAGCACACGTGGTTTTGTTTACAGAGTTTGGTTCTACTTACAAAAATGTACAATGTGAATGCATAAAGAATTTGGTCCGGCCCCAAGCAAGTGAACTATCAGATTTTCCTGATGTGAACACACCCTAAAATATCATGTGGTGCGACTGAGGATAAAACTGTTTTATTTTCTAAAACATGGTTGGGATATTAATCTAAGTTGTGAGTAATATGAAGTGTACAGAAACAAACTGTTGTGTTTCTTTAGATTTTTAATGCATATTGATATTTTCTTTTGCTCCAATATGACAGTCGCCTGCTTGTGTTTAATGAACAAACTACTGCCCTGGAAAATGAAGAAAAATGAAGAAAAATGCCTAAAGAACCGTTCACCCAAGTCGACTTTGTCTGTTATTAAACTCCAGCCACAGAATTCCTGCTGTTATTAGTCGCACCACATGATGCACGGTCGCACCACATGACATTTTAACACTTTAAGCACAAAAAACATGCAGAATAACTCAGGATTTATGAAAAAAAAAATGATTTGGTTCCCTGGAGGTCAGAGGTGCTACAGAAATGTGCTGAATTATTATGAAATTTGAACCTTTTTAACTGAGGAAACTGGAACTGGACAGAAAGTTTAGGCGTCTCTGATCCGTGCACTCGTCTCTGTGCTCTTACATTTGTTCTGATCCAGCTCCAGATCGTTCTCAAGCTTCAGGAAAGCTTCATTTCTGTTCTGTCAATGGGACTTTTTTAGTATCGATACCTGCAAAAATTAGTGCCAAGTTTCAATACTCATTTTAGTATCGATTAGTACAGAAAAATCAAAGTCAGACCTGATTTTTGATTCTTTTAACAACCTAAACTCAGCTTATTTTCTTTGTTCCTTTATGAGACTGACTGAGCTTTGATTTTTTCATCATGTTTAAGAAAAATGTGTTGTTGTTTTTTTTTTTGTATTCACCAGGAACTGATTCAAAATGCTGACGATGCCGGCGCGACGGAGGTCATTTTCATTCACGACAACAGGAGCTACGGGACGGACGAGCTCTGGGCTGAAGGCCTGGTAAAGTTCCAAGGTGAGCATTAACAGAGACGAGTTTAAAGGTTCAGACTTTGGCTTAGACTTTATCCATTTATTCATCCACAAGGGGAATTATTACAGGAGCTCACACGTCACAATATAAATACAAAGAGAAAATAAATATACAGGGAAATAATAAAGTCTAAATAAGAAGCAAAACTACCAGGAGACTGATGTAAATAAGACATAATTATATAAATGTGAATGTACAAGTCAAAATTAAATAGAAATAAGCAATAAAAATAAAAATATCTCAACAACATATAAGAGATCGTAAGGAAAACGGTGCAAAGATAAAAGACGACTGTTACATAAGGGTGAGTTGTACAGTTGTAGGGAGTATTATAGTTACATAAGGGTGAGTTGTACAGTTGTAGGGAGTATTATAGTTACATAAGGGTGAGTTGTACAGTTGTAGGGAGTATTATAGTTACATAAGGGTGAGTTGTACAGTTGTAGGGAGTATTATAGTTACATAAGGGTGAGTTGTACAGTTGTAGGGAGTATTATAGTTACATAAGGGTGAGTTGTACAGTTGTAGGGAGTATTATAGTTACATAAGGGTGAGTTGTACAGTTGTAGGGAGTATTATAGTTACATAAGGGTGAGTTGTACAGTTGTAGGGAGTATTATAGTTACATAAGGGTGAGTTGTACAGTTGTAGGGAGTATTATAGTTACATAAGGGTGAGTTGTACAGTTGTAGGAGTATTATAGTTACATAAGGGTGAGTTGTACAGTTGTAGGGAGTATTATAGTTACATAAGGGTGAGTTGTACAGTTGTAGGGAGTATTATAGTTACATAAGGGTGAGTTGTACAGTTGTAGGGAGTATTATAGTTACATAAGGGTGAGTTGTACAGTTGTAGGGAGTATTATAGTTACATAAGGGTGAGTTGTACAGTTGTAGGGAGTATTATAGTTACATAAGGGTAAGTTGTACACTTGTAGGGAGTATTATAGTTACATAAGTGCGAGTTGTACAGTTGTAGGGAGTATTATAGTTACATAAGGGTGAGTTGTACAGTTGTAGGGAGTATTATAGTTACATAAGGGTGAGTTGTACACTTGTAGGGAGTATTATAGTTACATAAGGGTGAGTTGTACAGTTGTAGGGAGTATTATAGTTACATAAGGGTGAGTTGTACAGTTGTAGGGAGTATTATAGTTACATAAGGGTGAGTTGTACAGTTGTAGGGAGTATTATAGTTACATAAGGGTGAGTTGTACAGTTGTAGGGAGTATTATAGTTACATAAGGGTGAGTTGTACAGTTGTAGGGAGTATTATAGTTACATAAGGGTGAGTTGTACAGTTGTAGGGAGTATTATAGTTACATAAGGGTGAGTCGGCCTGTTTAGGAGCTCACTGATGCCCTCTGCTGTCATTGCCTGGTGTTGCATTATTATAATTCAACCTAAAATACTGATCAGTGCGTAAGAAATAATATTAAACCCATTTTATTTTTCCATTTATTTAAAGGTGCACTATGTAACTTTTTGTTTGTTTCTATGGATACGCCGTTGCTCTGCCTGGAATGTTCCACAGTGCGACATTAAACGGCTCTACTTTAGGTTTATTCAATCACAGGTGGTTTTAAAGCTCAAAAATACATAGGAAAACAGGCGTTCTGACTGTGAGGTGGGGCGTGGGGTCGCCTCTCCACAGATCTGACCTGTAACTTGGTTTGTAGATAGAAAGGTTTAATGCCAGACTGCGAGACATTCCAGACAAAGCAATAACACCTCCACGGAGAAAAGCGTTTGCATTTTTACATCCCCGTTTCCATTTGTGTGAAGGTCCGGCCCTGTACGCCTACAACAACGCTGCGTTTACAGAAGAGGACTGGGCAGGAATCCAGAATGTGGCCCGGAGCGTCAAACGGGACGACCCCAATAAAGTGGGTCGCTTTGGGCTGGGGTTCAACTCGGTGTACCACATCACAGGTAACTGCCCCAGACTCTGACTCTGTACCACATCACAGGTAACTGCCCCAGACTCAGACACTCTACCACATCCCAGGTAACTGCCCCAGACTCAGACTCTGTACCACATCACAGGTAACTGCCCAAGACTCTGACTCTGTACAACATCACAGGTAACTGCCCCAGACTCAGACTCTGTACCACATCACAGGTAACTGCCCCAGGACTCTGACTCTGTACCACATCACAGTAACAGCCCCAGACACTTAAACTGTACCACATCACAGGTAACTGCCCCAGACTCAGACTCTGTACCACATCACAGGTAACTGCCCTAGACTCTGACTCTGTACCACATCACAGGTAACTGCCCCAGGACTCTGACTCTGTACCACATCACAGGTAACTGCCCCAGGACTCTGACTCTGTACCACATCACAGGTAACTGCCCCAGGACTCTGACTCTGTACCACATCACAGTAACTGCCCCAGACTCTGACTCTGTACCACATCACAGGTAACTGCCCCAGACTCTGTACCACATCACAGGTAACTGCCCCAGACTCTGACTCTGTACCACATCACAGGTAACTGCCCCAGACTCTGTACCACATCACAGGTAACTGCCCCAGACTCTGTACCACATCACAGGTAACTGCCCCAGACTCTGACTCTGTACCACATCACAGGTAACTGCCCCAGGACTCTGACTCTGTACCACATCACAGTAACTGCCCCAGACTCTGACTCTGTACCACATCACAGGTAACTGCCCCAGACTCTGACTCTGTACCACATCACAGGTAACTGCCCCAGACTCTGTACCACATCACAGGTAACTGCCCCAGACTCTGACTCTGTACCACATCACAGGTAACTGCCCCAGACTCTGACTCTGTACCACATCACAGGTAACTGCCCCAGACTCTGACTCTGTACCACATCACAGGTAACTGCCCCAGACTCTGACTCTGTACCACATCACAGATAACTGCCCCAGGACTCTGACTCTGTACCACATCACAGGTAACTGCCCCAGACTCTGTACCACATCACAGGTAACTGCCCCAGATTCTGACTCTGTACCACATCACACGAAACTGCCCCAGACTCTGACTCTGTACCACATCACAGGTAACTGCCCCAGACTCTGACTCTGTACCACATCACAGGTAACTGCCCCAGACTCTGTACCACATCTGTACTCACATCACAGGTAACTGCCCCAGACTCTGACTCTGTACCACATCACAGGTAACTGCCCCAGACTCTGACTCTGTACCACATCACAGGTAACTGCCCCAGACTCTGACTCTGTACCACATCACAGGTAACTGCCCCAGACTCTGACTCTGTACCACATCACAGGTAACTGCCCCAGACTCTGACTCTGTACCACATCACAGGTAACTGCCCCAGACTCTGACTCTGTACCACATCACAGGTAACTGCCCCAGACTCTGACTCTGTACCACATCACAGGTAACTGCCCCAGACTCTGTACCACATCACAGGTAACTGCCCCAGACTCTGTACCACATCACAGGTAACTGCCCCAGACTCTGTACCACATCACAGGTAACTGCCCCAGACTCTGTACCACATCACAGGTAACTGCCCCAGACTCTGACTCTGTACCACATCACAGGTAACTGCCCCAGACTCTGACTCTGTACCACATCACAGGTAACTGCCCCAGACTCTGTACCACATCACAGGTAACTGCCCCAGACTCTGACTCTGTACCACATCACAGGTAACTGCCCCAGGACTCTGACTCTGTACCACATCACAGGTAATTGCCCCAGACTCTGACTCTGTACCACATCACAGGTAAATACCCCAGACTCTGACTCTGTACCACATCACAGGTAACTGCCCCAGACTCTGTACCACATCACAGGTAACTGCCCCAGACTCTGACTCTGTACCACATCACAGGTAACTGCCCCAGACGCCTTTGCATTTGAATTCAGATGCTCTCAAGGGGCAGGTTGGATGCTCTGGACAAATGGGAGTTTTTCCGGTCCAGAGAGTATCTTTAGTGTATTTATTATATAAAATACATCAGTGGAGGCCGGGCCGTGAGCTCCAAGCTCTGGTTCTCAGGTCTTTCTCTTTCTTCCGGATAATAACATCACTACATCATTGGAAGGTCGTCCCTGATTGGTTCGTGCGGCGCGTCCGACGCCAAAAATTCAGCTTTTTCATCTTCTGACGCCGACGCTCTAGACGCGCGTCTTCTGACGTGGACGCCTGAACGTTCAAGATGCGCCGCCTCGATGCCAGATTAGTGCCGCACTGACGCCTGATGACGCGCCGCAAAAATACAGGACGCCCAAGACACATAAACTTTGCCTGTGAGATGGAGGCCTTGACACTGTGGTCTGAACGGGCCATTAGACTTAGACAAACTTTAGTGATCCACAAGGGAAATTATTTGGACACAGCAGCTCACAGCATATTGTAATAACACAGAGATTCTATTTCTGTTCTAATAAGTAGCAGAAGCAGCACGCTCCAAAGACTCGACCTGAGGAACAAACATCTGTCCCACCAAACAATATGGTCCTGTTTGCCCATCATTAAATGGGAAATGGTCACATTATTATACGGTGCTTTTTCACTTTTTCAAGGCACTCAAAGGACTTTACATCAAGAAACCACTCACTCATACAGCAGTGTACGCAGACAATAGCGCTGAGGTTTCACTGTTTCGACAGTGTGTTTCGACAGTGTGTTTCGACAGTGTGTTTCGACAGTGTGTTTCGACAGTGTGTTTCAACAGTGTTTCGACAGTGTGTTTCGGCAGTGTGTTTCGACAGTGTGTTTCGACAGTGTGTTACGACAGTGTGTTTCGACAGTGTGTTTCGGCAGTGTGTTTCGGCAGTGTGTTTCGACAGTGTGTTTCGACAGTGTGTTTCGACAGTGTGTTTCGACAGTGTGTTTCGACAGTGGGTTTTGTGTGTACAGTGCATTATACTGAGCTTTTAACATCAACTGACTCAGACGCTGTAATGTCATGGATATTTAAGACCTGGATAGTCCTGGTTTAGTGCTGTTCAGACCTTATTTAGGCTCGTTTAGGATGTGGTAAAGGTTTGGGGAGATCTGCTATGACCTGCAGTAGTTCGGTTTCAGTCTGATTTCAGGTTGTCTTAATTGACATAACAATACTGTGTATGTCGTTGTTTGTGGATATTCTAGAGATGAAACACAAAATTGAGTTGAAATTTCCCCATCCGTACGTGATGTAGTCATGATGTTCTGATGGATCCTGGATGTTTCATTCTGGACAGTTCCAGGGTGCTGGATTTGGGGTGGACCCCTCTGTGTGTGGTCAGGAGATTTCGTGTCTTCGTTAGGGTGACCATATTTCCATTTGTGAAAACCAGGACACCTTAGTGGGGGGATACTCAAAGTTAGTTTACTCAAAGATGCTTTACAGTTTCTGCAATGAATAAAAGGAATAATGTCTCATCTGTATAAGAAAAGTAAATAAATGATAAATAATGAAATAAATACCTCATGTATATTAACAATAACACTTCCCTAACACCCCCAGTGGACACCGAAACATATGTGCCTGCTTTGCCCACTGTGCACATGGCCTCCCGGGATGGAAAACGAGGAATTTCTTTTGCAAATCATCGTTAAATGCACATTTGCAGGTTCACCGACTGTCTGCTCGCTCCTTCTGAGTGTACAGAGAGCTCCACACTAAAGGCGCTCAGGGATTATGTCACATGCCCCACCACAAGTGTGCACAGAGCTCTAGTGCCGGTCAATTTAATGACCCGATGAGGTAATGAAAACCCAGACACTTCCATCACTTTATATATAAAAAAAACCTGTACTCCCAGGACAGGACGTGACAAACAGACACATTCAGGGAAAATCAGATGTTTGGTCACCTTAGTGTTCATATTTGTGCTCTGTATCTCCTCTTTTATCAACAAGAACATTCTCTCCATATCTGGGTGGGAGAGAATTAATTTCTTTTGCTGGGGAATTTCCACTAACAGGGGTTTAATACAGCAGACCTACCTTACCTTATCTCAACATACAATATGACCACAATACCTACCTCATGGTATATTCTATTGCTGTACACCAATACTATTAAAGAGATGCCTAAAATGTCCTGACTGGCCTTTAGTGCTGTCTTCACTTAAGCATTTGTGTTTTTTCCACAGATCTGACCTGTATATTCAGTGCAGGTCACCTGGGCATGCTGGACCCTCAGGAGAAGATATTTGATGGCAAAAATGGAGGTTTGCAGTGGTCTTTGGACGATGAAGACGACCGACAAGCACTTACAGAGATGCGTGACCAGTTCCAACCGTTCAGAGACATTGTTTCACTTGTAAGTGGACAAGAGTGGGCCAGAATTATCCAGGAAGATCAGAATTTCAGTGGCACCCTGTTCAGATTCCCCTTACGCACAGAGAAATCACAAATATCCGACAATCTTTACAGTTATGAGAGAGTTGTTGAGCTTTTCGGCAGTTTCATCGCTGACGCAGACCTGAGCCTTCTCTTCCTCAAAAATGTCTCATCCGTCTCCCTCATCCACATTGACGCTGAAGGCGTTGATTCTACTCGACTAGAAGTGAAATCCACAACCTCAGAAGACGTCGGTTTACAGTCAGTTGAGGGTGCCACCACAGGATATACAGCAATCAAATCCATTACTGTTAAGTCAGACAAGCTCAAAGAAACCAAGTGGCTACTCACGTCTTGCACTCTGAAAGAAGGCCACGTGGACAAGCTTGATTACCTTGCGGAGAGGCTCAAATTCGTTCCCAGGGTGGACTTGGCGTTCCCTTGCGATGACGACGTAGACTGCAGCAAGAGTAGACTGTGCTGCTTTCTCCCCCTACCAAACAATGAGTCAAACAAGACAGGGCTCCCGGTTTATGTCAACGCCTTCTTCGGCCTCACAGACAACAGGAGAGAGATCAAGTGGCAAGAAGAAGACCAGATGAATGACGAACATGCCATCTGGAACGAGCAGCTCATCAAGGAGGTGCTTCCAGAGACCTTCCTCACGATCCTTCAAGACGCCATCAGACTCGTCCAAGACTACGTCCTACCAGTGAGTTCCATCTACAACCTGTGGCCTGATCTGTCCCAAGTGCAACACAAGGAGAAGTGGCATGACGTGGCCTTGGATGTTCTCAGCAAGTTGTTCGATCAGGATATTGCAGTTCTGTCTCTCGCCAAAGATGAGAGGCGGTTTATCACGTTGTCAGAAGCTGTGTTTCCATGTAACGGTCCAACACCATCAGACACGCTGGCCGCCATCACGAGACTCCTGGTGTCCCGTGGTGAGAACCTGGTGACTTTATCAGACAGAGTGGCCAGAGCTTTGAAGACAGCTTACCCAGACTTTAGTTCTCTAACCCACGTGACTCCAACCTTCCTGAGAGACATTCTTCACAGCACCGGTGTTGAGGACATCTCTGGCGTAGACAGGTGCACTCTGTTGGAGTATGTTTTGAGTGATGGACAGTACGCAGAACTCCATGGTCTACAACTGCTCCCTCTCAGCAATGGTTCCTTCAAATCCTTCACGGACAGAGAAGAGGACACTGTGTTAATCGACAGCAAGGAATTTCCAAGGTATTTCACTTATTTATAAATCATATTTTATGAATTGTTCAGACATAGTGCCAGATTCATAGTTTGAGATTTTACTCATACTCAGGGGCCCATATTGCACTATTATATGATCTGTTATAATGTTGTTTCCTCATCACAAACACATCTGGAGTTATGTCCTGTTTCATTCACACATGTTTAACACACAAACCCTGCAGATTTAGGGTGAGTTCTTCTCTAAAACAGGAAACACTGTTCCACCTTGTGATGTCATGTGGCAATACAGGAAGTGCTTCACTGTGTTTCCACACACCTTGACTAGAATCATTTGGTTGACTTCAGGTCTGGAATTGCCAGTCTCTACTAAACTAAAGATAAGTTTTAACTTGAAAACTTCCACTTCATGACATCACAAAGTGAACAGAGCATTTTGAGTGTTGTAGATGTAGATACACTGATAATAAAGGATTACTCAGTAAGTGGGAATGAAAAAACACAGCTCCAGGTATGTTTTTGATGAGATTACACAGAAAATAGTGTAATATAGGCCTTCTAAGGGTACATTTATTGTGTTTATTATTCCGGCCAAAAGAAGTGAAGGTGATCAGAATGTTAACCATGATATTTTGTTTGTGCAGAACGTTGCTTCCATTCTGTCAAAGCCTCTTCATACCAGATGGCCTCAGTCCAGAATGTGTAAACCACCTGAAACAACTGGCAGAGCAAGGTAAGAACACATCCTGAAATAATTTGTTCAGTATCTCTATTTAAGAGTCATGTGAACTTAAATAATTCTTTTGGCAGATCTGTACATGGTCATTGAGATGGACGCAGACCAGGTGTTGAGATACACAAGAAGCCATTTGCCTGAAGAGTGGACGAAGTCAGATAATCGCCTTGTAACATGGGAGGTGAGCAGTGATCGGCACCCCCCACTGAACTGGTTACAAGACTTCTGGAGATTTCTCAACAGTCATTTTATGGACCTAAGCTGTTCGACTGGACTGCCCTTAATACCAGTTAACTCAGTGTCCAGTAGCCAAACAGTAACTCTTGCTAAAATACAACGCAACCCAACTTTGATTTTTGAGAAAAGTAAACAAGCGGCCTTACCAGATACTATCATTCAGTTGGTTAACAAAGTTGGAGGCACCGTGGTGAAGGAAAATAATTGGCTTAAGCATGAAGACCTAGATTCCTATGTCCTGAGTCCATCTCCACACCATGTTCTGCAACTGTTCGTAAATGTACAGTCCCAGAAAATAGTCAGAGAGCTGAAGGCTGCTCCTAAAAAAACTTTAGAGGAGCTAAAAGATTACTTCTCTCGACTTGATGTTGTCTCAAGCTGTGAAAAAGAATTACTCTTGCAGTTGCCTTTGTTCCAGACCATGGCAGGAGAGTACACCAATGCTCAGTCCAAACAAGCTGTGCTGTTTAACTCTGGACTCATGATTCCTGTAGATTTACCAATGCCTAACACAGTGTTGAGGTGTTCTACTGAGGCAGACCGCAGACTTCTTCAGCTGCTCAAAATCACTCTCTTGGACACAGCGCAAGCAGCGAGCCTTCTGATCGACAGTGTGGCAAACAGAGCATGTGGCAAAACAGACACTGAGAAAATCATGACATGGATCTTAGACCATGGAAATATCCTCTTCTTTCAAAATCCAAATATAAAAGAAAGATGCAAGCATTTGTCTTTCATTGAAATAAATGGAAAGTTAAAGAAATCGTCCAGTCTTTATGACCCTACAGTTTATTCTTTTAAAGTTCTGTTTGAAGACGATTACTTCCCACCAGCTGTGTACACAAAGACGCGGCAGATGCTTGCAAGCTTGATTGATCTTGGCCTAATTCATAAAGAAGCGGATGTGTCTACTGAGCACTTGCTGCATGCCGCCACACTGGTTGAAAATCTTACAAGTGGCAATCACCAAAAGGCTCACCAAAAAGCACAGGTGTTACTGAAAATTTTGGATTCCAATAATTTATTAGAGAATTTTACCCATGACCAGATTGAGCGACTGAAAACGATTCAATGGGTTCCAGTGACAAATCCAAAGGACGTACAAAAGGACTCTGTAAAAAATGGCTTCTCCCGCCCAGTGGAGATGAGGCACAGCATGTATGAAGACATAGTTGGGTATGTGATGCCCATGGAGGGAATGCTCGGTGAAAACATTTGCAGCAAACTTGGCCTCAAACAACCACCACCACCAGAAAAAGTAGCTGCAAATCTATTAGTCCTCATATCCAAAGCCAAGGAACTGGATAGTCCTGACACAAATGTGGATTTCAAAAGAAAACTGCGCAGCATTTATGAACATATGCAGAAGTCCATCCACAAATACACTGCAATAATCAGCAAAGACACTAGATGGCTTTGGAATCGCAACCAGTTTATGGCTCCCAGAGAACTGATTCTGAACTTCCCAAATAATCTAGACCTGAGCTCTCAAATTGGTAAAGTTCCAGATGAATTTCTTCCATACAAACGTTTGTTTCAAGAGTTTGGACTCCGTGAAAAGCTGACAGATGAAGAAATCTTTGAGTTACTTTACAGGATTAAACAAACCATTGAAGACAGAGAAGTGGCTGTTGCAACATCTTCTGAGGTTAAAGTGTCTATTGACATTCTGAACTGGCTTTGGAGAGAGAAGAAAGTGGTTCCCGATGATGTCCCTGTGCCAGTCATCGTACAACATGGACAATATGCACTGAAATCAAAGTCAGGGGCTGTTTTCTGTGACTTGAGCAAAAATGGCTTGAAAGAACTTGAATGCAGCCAAGAAGAAATGCACGTAGTTCATGAGGAGATGCCAATAGCAACAGCAGAGTGGTTAGACATTCAACTCCTGAGTACTTTTATTCTGGATCCAAAGTCAGTGGGAATCGAACAATGTGGGCAAACAGAACCAATAACAACAAGAATCAAAAACATTCTGAAAGAATATGATGAAGAACGTGATCTTTTCAAAGAGATCATTCAAAATGCTGAAGACGCTGGAGCTCAAACATGTAAATTCTTATTGGATTTTAGAATTCACAAAGATGACCCTGAAAGTCTCATTGACCCAGACATGAAGTTGTGCCAGGGCCCCTGTGTGTGGGCATTCAATAATGAGCAGTTCTCACCTGATGACTGGAAAAATATAGTGAAAGTGGGATCTGCCTCGAAGGAGAACATGGTGGAAAAGATTGGCATGTTTGGACTTGGATTCAACACCGTGTATCATGTCACAGACATTCCCTCCATCCTCAGCGGCAGTACGCTCCTCATACTCGATCCAAATGTTAGCCATCTTAAAAACGCATCAAACAAAAAATCAAATCCTGGCATCAAGCTGGAGCTATCTCGGCAGAATCTTTTCAGTGGTTTCCTGGTCAGTTTGCACCTTATGAAGGTGTTTTTAACTGTAGTTTCTCTGGTCAAACTCCTAAACACTATCCTGGCACCCTGATTAAATTACCATTCAGAACGGCGGAGGAAGCATTTTCATCAGAAATAAGCTCTAAAGTTTATAACAATCAAGAGATCTTGGCTTTTCAAAAACACTTCACCAAAGACTCTCATTCGCATCTGATCTTTCTTAAAAATATCAACACTGTGTCTCTACAAACTGCCTCAAGCTCGTCTTCGACTCCACTGACAGATGGAGACATTGAAACTATTTTTACAGTCTCCAAGACCACACTGTGCCGTATGGATATTTCAGAGGAAAGTCCTGCGCTGATGCAACAGCAGGCTGAGAACATGTTAATGCAATTTAACAGGAAATACAAAGAGGTCATCGACTGCAGCAAAGTGGACATTGTGAAGATCACATGTCAGCAGTCAGGGGAAACACACACCCAGTGCTGGCTTCTCTGCAGCTGCTTTGGAACTAAAGAGTCATTAAAACTGGCCATGAGCAAAAACAAGAATTTAGCATTTTCATTGCCAGTTGGTGGCGTTGCTTTGCCTTTGCAATGTAACCAGGAAGCGAAAACATTTGAAGCGTCACAGACACAGACCCTCTCAGGAAAGGCATTTTGCTTCCTTCCTCTTTCCATTGACACAGGGCTTCCATTCAACGTAAATGGAACATTTGCAGTGACGAGCAACAGAAAAACTCTTTGGGAGAGCGGAGTTAAACATGAGTGGAACAAGTCTCTGCAGCAGGACCCAGTCGTCTCTGCTGTCATCACTGCACTGTTGGCTCTTAAGAAGATGTCACAAAATAAGCAACTGGACCACTACTGCTACCACACTTTCTGGCCTCACAGGGAGTGTGTGAGTGAGAATTTTAGGCCACTGGTTGATGCATTTTATTCTACTATTGCCCAGACTGGCAGTGCCCCAAAGCTTTTCAGTGATGGTGAGCATTGGTTCTCTTTGGAAAATACCCTCATTTTCCACAAAAGCATAGAGGAAGATAAGGACATTTTCCCACTTGTAATGCAGGTGTGCCAGAAACATGTCAACTCCAGTCATGCAGTTTCAGTGCCAGGCTGGATACGGGATAATTTTAAACAGGCAGGCCTTGAAAAGGCCTTACAGCACAAGACTTGGAATTGGGAGAGGTTTTACAGAGAAGCAGTTTTTGCAAATCTGGGCCAAATTAATCCTGAATGGAGAAATACACTGATGCTACACGCCATTCACCTCAAAATGAAAGAGATTGACTCTCTTTTGGTTGCATACCCATGCATCCCCACTACCAGTGGACAGCTGCAGTATATTCGAAACCTAGTCGACCCAAATGGCAAAGTGGCCTGCCTGTTTGAGCACCAGGAAGGGCGCATACTCGGAGGGACCATAAATGACTTCCGCTCCTCTGAAAATGTTTCTTGCCTACAGAGGCTTGGAATGGCACGTGATATGCTTTCTTTAGAAGACATTACCAAGAAAGCAGAAGCCGTTAGTAAAGTCTGGGTCAAAGACAAAAACAAGGCATATAAACACATACATTGTCTTTTGTACCTTCTAAAGCATCACTTGGACAGTGATGACTCTCCTTTCTGGGAAGCTTTGAGAGCCACTCCATTTCTGCCAGCCTTTTCACCTGGAGACGCAACCATGGAGAGAGAGGTGACGTTACAAAGACCTGCTGATGTTTTTGCTGACACATGTGCTCTTCTTGTTAACATGACAAAGCCTGTTTTAGAGCTTTCAAAACTTAAAATGCACTCATCTGACCCAGTACTACAGATGCTGGGAGTAAATGACAATGCAGGTCCTGAAATGGTGCTTGATCAGCTAAAAGAAGCACAAGCACAGTGTCAGTCTTTGGACAAATCAGTGCTGCACAAAATGGCCAGTGAGTGCTACAGGTTTCTAGATCACCACCTGTGTGATTCAGAAGAAGACATGAGAGATGTCATTGTGCAGAGTGCAAAGTCATTTACATTTGTCCTTGTTGGCGATAAATTTGTCAACATCAACTGTGTAGCAGAAAAGGCACAGTTTGAAGCCAAACCCTACCTTTACGCCCTTCCACATCAGTTTACACATTTTAGAAGACTCTGGGAAATGGCTGGAGTGAATAAAGAGTTTTCTATTAGCCAATGCATGGAGGCCCTGAGGAGCATCAAGTCTAAACACAGAAACAAACCATTACCAAAAAGTGATCTGTCAGTTTGCCTCACTATTTTGAACAGAGGAATTTTTGAAACTGGGGAAAGACTGGAAAACTGCCTTGTGCCCGATAAAAAGGGCATTTTACAACCTGCACAAAACATGTTCTACAATGACAGTCCATGGATGCCAGTTGAGAAGGGAGTCACCCTTTGTCATGAAAACATCTCACGAGTAATGGCAATCAACTTGGGCATTAGAACAACTAGACACCACACATTGTTGAGTAATGTAGTTGAACACATGCCGTTTGCCTTTCAATTTGGGCAGCAAGAAAACCTAACAGTTCGAATCAGAAATATCATCTCAGCCTATCCAGCGAAGAAGGACATTCTTAAAGAACTTATTCAAAATGCTGATGATGCAGAGGCCACAGAAATCCATTTTATTTGGGACAAAAGGCAGCATGGAAGTAAAAAGACATTTGGGAAGAGATGGAAGGCTCTGCAAGGTCCGGCTCTGTGTGTGTTCAACAATAAAGTCTTCTCTGATGCAGATTTAAACGGAATTCAGCAGCTGGGAGAGGGTGGGAAGCACAACACTCCAGGAAAGACCGGAAAGTACGGGCTTGGATTCAACTCTGTTTACCATCTGACCGACTGCCCCTCCATCCTCACTGGGGATAAGTTACTCTGCATATCTGACCCCAACCAAAGCTACATTGAGAGTCCTTCAGATGTTCCACCTCCTGGCATTGGTTATAACTTAGTTGACAATTTTAAAGAGATGTACATGGATGTCTATCAAAGTTTTCTTCCGGACATGTATCGCCTGAAAGAAGGAACCATGTTCAGGTTGCCTTTAAGAACAGATGACATGGCAAACACTTCCAAAATATCCCAAAGTACAGTTACTGTAAATGACATGAAAGAACTCTGCTCTGCCCTCACTGAAGATCCTGAAGGATTGATACTTTTTCTGAAGCACATTTCCAAAATAGAACTTCTTGAAATTGACACATCAGGAAGTCGACTCACCACAATTTTTACAGTGCAAAAGTTTGTACCAAAAACAACTTCCAATGAAAAAGACACTTTTGTTAAATTAAAACAAAAGTCACTCTCTTCAGAGAAGCCAGTAGAAGCACAGAAAGTAATCTATGAAACTGTGATTTCAACTTCACAGAAAATAACAACTACATGGATCATTGCAGAACAGTTTGGCTCAGTTGAAAACAGCAACAAACTCACAGGGCCGTATGACAAACTCGCTCATGCAGCAGTAGCAGCACGTGTGAATCTAAAAAAGCCTAAAAATAAGTCTGAGAGAGAAACATTTAGTCTGCAGGAACAACACTTTGAAGGAGTAGCGTTTTGTTCGCTTCCTTTGCCTGGTCACACTGGACTACCAGTTCATGTCAATGCCAACTTTGAGGTGGATTCTTCTCGAAGAAACCTGTGGACAGAAGATGCCCAGAGTGAGAAAATAAAATGGAATGAATATTTGAAACAGACAGTCATAGCTCCTCTGTACGCTGACCTCCTTGATTACCTTCACCGTAGCTTCGCAAACAAGCAGGACTACATGACAAAAGTTCAACACGATCTCCAAAAATCTTACTTGTGTTTTTTCCCAACAGTCAACAAAAAAGTTCACCAACCCTGGCATGAGATGGTGCATGAAGTGTACAGATCAATCAAAGAAAGATCTCTGGATGTGATTCCTGTGATCAAAGGTTGTACAGAAACAACTGGAGATCGTACTAAAACATGTCGTTTGGAGTGGTATAACATTTCACAAACTGACCCAACTAAAATACTTTACCTTTTGTCTGGAATCATGGAAGAGGTCAGAAAGATTTTGGAAGATGTTGGAATGAGGCTGGTGCCTTCAAGTCTGCAAAGTATTTGGAGCAGTTTCAGATCAGCTGGAATTGAAGTGTACTGCGTGACTCCTTCAAATGTGCGGGCATTCCTGAGAGCTAAACCACTCAACGATCCATCACAGACAGAAATGCAGCTGCCTCTCCCTGTATCACAGACTCTTATCAAGGATGGCAAAAGATGTGCTGAGCTCCTGAGTTTCTGCCTCAAAGATCTAGAAGTCAAAGAAAAAGACAAGAAAGCTGACCCCAGTGTTATCCAGGGGCTTCCTCTTCTTCTAACAAAGGACCAGGTTCTGAGAGAATTTGACCTGAACTGCCCCAAATGGGTTTCAATTTATGACAGATTGTTTCATGGATATGAAGAAAATTTTGCTGATAAATCCAATAAAAAAACGTTAGAAAGTTTTGGCTTTGTGAAAGAGTTGACCGTTTCCGATGCGGCAGAGTACCTGAAGCCCTTAACTGAACAGTTTCTTCAAAAATGTGAAGTTGATCCAGGAAAAGAACTCTACATCCCAAGTGAAGACATGATGGAGTGGTTGAAATATCTTTGGAGGTTTATTATCAGTGAACTCAGAACTTCCAACATTGGCACAGAAGGTCTGACTTTAGGGGCTGTGAAGCAGCTCTACAGTGAGTGCTGCATTTTGCCAGTTATTTGCCCACTAAACAAACAGAAATACTTACAAAAGATGAGGGACATGCCAAGTGTGATTTATTCTGACAGAGACGTATCAAACACCTTGTTTAAACTTGGCTTTTTGAAGCTGAACACTTTATTCTTCAGTGACATGTACAGAGAGTGCTTTTCTCATTTCTCTTCAGAGCTTTTAGATGCCTCCAATAGTAGTTCTGTCTTGGATCAACTCTACAACAAAAACACTTTGGGATTTTCACAACTGTCATCAAAAGAAATGCGTGAACTACAGACCTTCCTGGTCTCTGGTGTTTGCAAAGCCAAAGACACGAAAGACTATCAAAGGAAGTTGAAATCCTTACCGATGTTTGAAACGATAACAGGTGAACGAGTAACAATTAATGGACCTCAAAAGGTATGCGTCCTCAAAATGTATGAAATGAAGAGATATCCAGATTTATGGACATTACCTGATGTGATGGATATTTTCCTCATAAACAGCACAGAAAATTTGTTACTTGCTGAAACACTGAAGATCCAAACACTATCTGACTTGGAGTTTTTTGTTCAGCTCATCCTGCCTGTAGCCCATAAACTCTCAGAGACCCAGACACAACACTGCCTTAAACTCCTGCTTTCATTCCAACAGGATTACAACTATCCTAAATATAGGGACAGTATCATTTCCAACTTTAAGACGGTCAAAACGATTCGCAGTTCTAGTGGCAAATTAGAAATTGCATCCTATTTCTATGACAAGGATGTTGAACTATTCAGCATGTTGCTGCCGGATGATAGGTTTGTACCAGACAAATTTTGGGAGAACTTGAGTGGCGATGACAGTTATAGAAGGATGTTATCAAAAAGCTTGCTTGTAGAACTGGGAATGAGAGACAAGGCATCTGCCGATGATATAATAACATTTGCACACCAAGTGGAAAAGGAAGCTCTGAGTAAACATCACAAGAACAAAACAAAGAGGAAATCTGAGCTAGTTTTTAAAGCTGCCCTGAATTTTGCCAGTAACTCAAAAGACAATGAAACAAACGTGCTAGAAAGCATAGCAGATGTTAAATTTATTTTTCCCGTGGAAATTAAATCAGAGTTATGCAACTACCACCAAGCTCTGAAGAATGACAGCCCTGCTGTTTCAATCCGAGGGGCTTTGATTGAAAGTGAACGAAACCAGCAAGAACTCATTTGGTCTTCAATGGCAATCATACATGTACCAAAGTATAAGTCAGAGAAGGTTCGACAAATGCTGTGCAGCGCCGGAGCGTTTGAAAATCCTCCATCAGAATATGTCACTAAAAACCTGAGTAACATATGTAGATCACCTTGTCAAAAAGAGAAAATAATTGAGACTCGAACTAATGTATTTCACTGTTGTTATGCCTTTTTACAAACAAACACCTTTAAACCCCACTCACTGAATGGACTTCCAATAATATTAGTGGAAAAAAACAACAAACTTGTAAAAGCTGATGATGTGTCAATTTCCCTTCATTATGACAATGACTTCAGGCCCTATTTGTATAAGGTACCGCCAGAGTTGGCATGTTACCGGAATTTATTTATGAAACTCGGTGTGAAGACAGAACCAACAGCCACTCAGTTTTGTCATGTTCTGGAAGAAGTCCATAATGAAAATATCGGAAAACAACATCTTCAACCAAACCAACAAAAAACAGTGAGACGTGCTGTTCAGCAGCTGTTTATACTTTTGAACAAGGCAAACGGAAAACAAATTCTTGATGATGTAAAAACATTGTACATTCCTGGAAAGAACAAACATTTACAGGAATCATGCAGACTTTACTATAACAACACTGTGTATAGTGCACGTTTAGAAAAGGCCCTTCCACAGAAGTTTGTGTTGTTGGAGGAACTCAGCAAGTGTCATCTTGGCAAAGACATTTACGAACACCACAAGCTCATCAAACTCCTGCCACAGAGGCTTCAGCCACAAATGCTGTCCCAAATCACTGAGGAGAAAGTGGTGGAGACGCAAATGGAGCTCTGTGACAGAAACTGCGAGTTTAGTGACTTCTTTAGAAAGCATCTGTCCTCCTCACCATTTAGACATGGTTTAATCTGTCTGATCCGGGCACAATCAGGGGGAAATGTTACACAGGACCAGGCCAAGGAAATGTGCAACTCCACCTTTGGAAGAATACAGATCGTCTGCTGTCAAAGTCTACAGACAGAGCTTTGGCTGGAGAAGCAGCAGCTCCCAAACACTGCAGCAAAAACGGAGGTTTATGTCAAACAAGAGCAAGAAGGCTGCATCTTCTATTTGAAGCACCAAAACAATACAACTCCAAAGGTGGGGGTTAAAGTTTCCACAACACTTGCAAAAGAAATAAATTGTCTTTTAGATAACAAACTTCCAACGAACCACCTTATGATTCTACAACAGCTGCTTGTTTGTGATACTCTAAAAGAAGTGAAAGAAATACTGTCTGACAATCAAATCCATGACTGCGTTGAAGGAAATGAAGATGAATGTAATGATCTACCAGCACCAGGAACAGAGATCCCTGAAGAATGGCATGATGCTTTGGACATGAACATTCTCAATAACTTTGAGGAGGGGGAGTATGTAGGCTACGATTGTAATGGAAAATACATCTATGCAGTTATTGTTGAGGAACTGCCTGGAAACACTGTGCCGCTCACGCAGAGATACAAAATAGACATTGGCGAAGAAGAGCCAGTCGAGGTCGGTTTTCTTGACTTGTACCAGTTCAAACGTGAGAAGCGACCAGCACCATCGTCTGGTTTGGAGCTCCAACTTGTAGAAGGTCCAAACACCTCCCCCCGTTCCTCCCAACAAAGCACAAGGTCCTCACCTGCATCTGTTGAAGAGGCCAAAAAAGAAATCGACAAATGTTTGGATGAAGTTTGGACTCTTCCCACTGAGGAGCGGAAAAAAGCCATCAAGCGGCTGTATCTGAGGTGGCATCCAGATAAAAACCTGGACTGTAATTTGATTGCCACAGAGGCCTTTAAATATCTACATAACAGAATCGACGAGCTAACACAAGGAAAACGCAGATCTACAGGCTCCAGCTCCTCCTCCCATTCCTCCCCCCATTCAAGGCCACACACCAACTTCCGAGACTTTTTCCACGAATGGGATGAAGAGGCAAGACGTCACAGAACCAGCCGAGAGCGGTTTCACGGTGGCCGGCATTTTTACAACTTCTGGAACTTCAACGACAATATCCCACGGCCAAACAAAGAGGAGGCCAAACGCTGGTGCAGGCAAGCCCAGTGCGATCTCCGAGCGGCTGGCAACGACACGGAAAAGGACACAACCGAATGGTGTCTCTTCAAGGTCCATCAGGCTGTGGAAAAAGCTCTCGTTGCCGCTTCTTATCGGAACAACGGAAAGCGTCCAAAAGGCAGCTCTATTTCAAACATGGCCTCTGAAGTTTGCTCTTACAGTCCCAGTCTCAGAGGTCTTCCGCAGCTCGTGACGACTCTGAAGGCCCTGGGCGTGGATTCCAGAAAGACCCAATATCCAGACTGCTTCCCCCTTCCGCTCATCCCCAACGGACAGTTCCCATCGGCCAACGAGACACGAGCGCAGGACGTGGCTTTGGAAATTCTTACTCAAGTTGAAGCCTACGTCAGTCGCTGAACTGAGGCCAAGAAACCGTTTTCCCTATAGATTATTAGATTATTGTACTTTAACATGAGATATAGAAAAGGTAAATTCCCAAATATGGAACCTGATCATTTCTATTCCTGACTAGACCTAAGACCTGCTGTATTACAACAAAAATACTCAAAATAATAATATTGATCTATAGAAATATTTCCCTATAGAAGTTTACTGTTTACTTTCTCATGTCAGTGGTGGACCAGTTTAACTTTGTGAACTTAAAGGTCCTATGTTACGCAACATTGACTCTTATGAGCTTTAAGTTATATTATAATGTCGTCACCTCATCAAAAACAGACCTGGAGTTGTGTTTTGTTTCATTCACGTTTGAGTAACTCTATTATTCGTCTGTCCACATCTCCAACGCTCAAAACGCTCTGTTCCACCTCGTGATGTCATGAAGTGGGAGTTTTCAAATCATCAGCTCCTCTTTTACCTTTAGTTCTGTAGTTTGTGTCGATTCTGGAGCTGAAATTATCCCAGTGATTCTACTGAAGGTGTGTGGGGTTTTAAAACACAGTGGAGCACTTCCTGTATGACCACGTGACATCACAAGGTGGAACAGAGTGTTTTCTGTTTGAGAGAAGAACTCAGCCTAAATCTGCAGGTTTTGAGTGTTAAACATGTGTGAATGAAACAAAAACACAACTCCAGGTCTGTTTGTGACGAGGAAACGACATCAGAACATAAATCAGAAAACAGCGTATTATAGGCCCTTTAAATAACTGCTGTGTACTCTGTAAAAAATAAAATAAAAACAAAGAAAAAAGGGAAAAAAATGCATAAAAATAACACATGCTAATACAATAACTTTAGAACTAAGTGTGATTTAAGATGAATCTTCTTACTGTACTGTTCTGATGTCAGTTTAAATCTATGTTGAAAGGTTTGGAACTGAAGTCTATGATTTGTTATTTGCTTTTAAGAATCCATTTGGTGATGTGTTGAAATGTCTGTGTGTAATGTAACTGTGCTGCTGTCTTGGCCTGGACTCCCTTGAAAAAGAGATTAGTGTCTCAATGGGACTTTCCTGGTTAAATAAAGGTTAAGTAAAAAAAAATGTCTACGAATGCCTCACCATTGCCTTTTAACATTCCCTATTTCTGTTGCATTAATTAGAAAAATGATTTTGAAGCCAGTAAACTTGTATTGTTCAGTGAAAAAAAATGATTAAATATTAAATACTGTTTATAACCTTTACTTCCTTGACCTCCTGAGTTTGTCATTTTGTGTGGGTTGTGTGTAATATGACATTAAATGGGCTGTAATAATGATTTAAAAAGATTTTTAAAAAATAACATTACTTCTCCGTTTGGAGGTGTTTTCTCCTCGCAGGTTTCTTCTGTACAGGCTGCTGAGCTAAGTCCATAAGGCACAGCATAGTTTGTGTTCACATTTTCAGAAGGTGAACAGGGGCCAATATAGCAGAATCTTAGGCTGCGTCCAATTACTCTGTCTTACCCCTTCCCCTACTCCTTTATCTACAGTCGTGGCCAAAAGTTTTGAGAATGACACAAATATTAATTTTGGTACCAGAACGTCCTCCGAGAGCAACTTCCCCCAACCGTCCAAGAGCAGTTTGGTGATGAACAAAGCCTTTTCCAGCAGATGGACCTTTCCATAAAGCAAACGGAATAACTCAACGGCTCAGGAACAAAACATAAAGATTTTAGGTCCAGGAAACTCCCCAGATCTTAATCCCACTGAGAACTTGTGGTCAGTCCTCAAGAGGCGGTGGACAAACAAAAACTCACAAATTCTGACAAACTCCAAGCATCGATTATGTAAGAATGGAGCCGTCAGTCAGGATTTGGTCCAGAAGTTCAATGACAGATGCCAGGGAGAACTGCAGAGGTCTGGAAAAAGAAGGATCAACACTGCAAATATCGACTTGTTGCATGAACTCAGTGTAATTGTCCATGAAAGCCTTCGATACTTATGAAATGCTTGTAATTATATTTCAGTAAACCATAAAAACATGTGAGAAAACACCTAAAAACAATGAAGCAGCAGCAGATCCTGTGAAAATGTAATATCTGTGCCATTCTCAAAACTTTTGAGCACGACTGTAGGTCTTCATCTGGCCCCTCGATACTGAGCTGAGAGGGCGAAGGGCACGAATGTTCCCCTAAGAAATGGGCCGCCCCTCGAATTATCGGGTACCTCAGCTCGAAAAATAACTCGCTTCTTTAAACATGAAAGTTTAAAGAAGCGAGTTATAGCCGACGTTATTGTTATTGTAGTAATGTTTGTTTAGCCGACGTTATCATTGGCTAAACCGACATTACTACAATTAAAACCACAACAACGCTTCACTGAAAGTAACGTGGAACATCAGCGTCATAACTGTAAATCATGTTTAACTGTTAATTGATAATTACAACTGCTGAAAATACTAGATTTATACTAGATTTATGAGATTCCTCGGCGGGTCGAGGTGCTGCTGCCGTCCTGATCCCACCTTGAGGACGTTCCGTTCGTTTCAAGTCTGGTCGAGATCTCACTCCGTTTCAGGGGGATGTGGCCCGAGGTCGTGGCCCTAGACCAGGGGTGTCAAACTCACTTTGCTCCGGGGGCCGTATACAACCTACTTTGATCTTAAAAGGGCCGGATCAGAAAACTCAGTTCTCTCTTCAAGTTATTGTATTTTTCTCCGTGTCTCGTAGTGGTGTTTAAGATTATATTCCTCGAGCAACGCCACTTGTTCCAAACACACTGGGCACAGATTTCCCATTCACCTCTGTCAACAAATAAGAATTAGACTATTTTTCTTGGGAAATCCTGAACTCAGCATCTGCTTTTCTCATTTTTTGACATTTTGCTGATGAGGGTCACGGTCGACAGTCAAAACGATCGTCCTTTAAGAGCGTTTGGAAAGAGGAAAGTCTTCATTTGTGCTGCTCTGGTGGGAGTCGCAACGTACAGAAACGCCGGAGACGCTGCTGTGCTGAACGGTGCAGAAAATTAACAGAAAAATCTGAAAATTTTAAGTATTTTAATAGAAAAATCAGCCAAGGGCCAGATTAAAGGTCTTGGAGGGCCGGATCTGGCCCCCGGGCCGCATGTTTGACACATGTGCCCTAGAACTTGATCAAAACTAGAATTGAGACGCCGCTCGCCCTCACATGAGCGCACAAAACCACGGGGTAGGGGTAAGACGAGGGGGTAAGACAGAGTAATGGGACGCAGCCTTACTCTACCAGTCACTCTCTCATTCAATGGTTTCTTTTTTCTTGCTACTATTTCGGACACATTCCGCTCTCGACATAAACATCACCGGTTGAGCGGTCAGATCCACTCACCCGCAGTTTGGCTGGTGTGATTCCCGCTCCCACAGACTTCATTTATTTAATTAAAACTAATCCCATTTATTTACCAGTGAATTATAGTTTTTGAAAACACTAAAAAAATACATTCCTGAACCATTTTCTTTCAACAACTTTCAGTTTCTCTTCTTCTTCACCGTCAGTAGTCGATCTTCACTTGTTGCTTCTGGAGTTTCTCTTCCTGCAACAACGAACTCACGCGTGATTTCAGAGCGAGAGTTCAGCTCGGGCTCAGAACAGAAGGATCGACTGCAAAAGCTGAACGCTCGACTCGATGTCTGTCCATGTTGTCACAGGCTCTGCAATATTGTGGTGCTGATTTAAAGACTTAACCACAGCATTATTTAAAAATAAAATTCACTCGTAAATAAATGGGATTAGAAACGACATCGACGATCGAGTCTTTTGGGCTTTGGCCTGTGCAGTGGGAAATCAGCAGAGGGAAGTGTGAGGTGCTTATAAAGTTGTTTTCTAACGTTTCCAGACACTAATGAGTGAACCAGGCAGAGCGTTTTGTTTGTTAGACTCGTGGCTGTTGTCAGATGGGTTAAAGTGGTGTTAAGCTTCTTCAGTCTGAAGCAAATTGGTGTTTTACGTGGAAGTTAAGAACTTGCCCCCATCACTACACTAGTTTGTTGCCTTGACAGACTCACTGCCACAGTGAGATCTCCACCGAGGAAACACTGATCTGTGCCGTTTTTTGGCTTCTGACAGAATTCCGCCTCCTCTAGCGACGGACTTTAGCTTCAAACGTGCCGGAGTTCCACTTTAATGAGACAAAAGTGACTCCATATAAACAGCCTATATCTGTGCACGCATGTAGAAAAAGACTAAACAAAAAAGGAACATTTCATTATCGATATTACCCCATTCACAAGAAATACATAATCCAGTTTAAGTTAAAATCATTTTATTAATTAAAAAAATGTGTTATGAAAATAATGACAACGCCAGCCTCGTTTCTATCTGCTCTTTCTTAACAAAGTTTGCGCTGAAGGAAGCGACAGGAGCTGGTCACACCCACGATCGTTAAAGTCCAGACGCTTCGTCAGCTCTAAACGTCTCCTCCGAGTCCCTGTTCATGTCCCATCGTAAGCAAATATTAATAATTTACACTTCTTCTGTACATACTTACATCTTTTACACATTAAAAACAGTGGGGTGATTTTGTACAACATTAAAACATGGCAGAACAGGGGTTACTAAAGCATATTACATTTGATACAAGCCAAAATCAGTAAACAGGTAAACCACTCATCCTCGTAGCCCTGGAACATTCAGAGTAAATGCATCTCTTACAAAAATCAGATATTTAAAAACATTTCATTACAAAGTTTCCATAAAAACGTCCCGTAGCTCAGTCTGCATAAACCTGTCCTATCCAACAGTAGACAAAATAAGTGGGACAGGAAAGGTACTTAAGGCGTACTTATGTGATTTGGCAAATGGATTTTAAGTACTTTTAAGACACTAAAATTGTACGTACAGCGGGTGAAAAGAACTTTAAGGTCATTATAGTTGCACCTGTTTGGCGGAGAAGGTTTTAGTGGTTTCAACAAAGTAGCATAAAATAAATAACTGTTGATTAAAGGTCCTAGATTTCGCAAAATGGACTCTTGTGAGCGTTCAGACGTGTTATAATGTGGTTTCCGCCTCAAAAACAGACCTGGAGTTGCGTTTTGTTTCACTCACACGAGACACGCGTGAGGGACGACCTTTTTACTTTTAAAACTGGATCCACGGCGCCGTTTTGTGGCCTGGATGTCGTCATTTGCGCAGGATAATGTGGATGAGACGCTGCAGTTTAAATTGACCACTTTACAAGACCTGAGTCGGCTCATAAAGTCTCATTATTTTCGCTTCATCCCGAGTTTGTATTTTGCGTCTCTGTGTGGTTAGCGAGTAATTTCTAAGTGAATCCAGTGTTCGGGTTTAGATATTTCTCTCGGTTGTGACATAAACAGCGATGGGAGAACGTGTAATGTGGAGATTTGGGAAAAAAAGCTACGGCAGATTTGCTCAACTGGAAAACCAAAGACTGACAGTTTCTCCTCGACATTTGTGTTGGTTTGTGATCGGGGGACGTGACACTGCGGCATTTTTACATATAGATCAGTTGGGGTAAATTTGGCGCAGCTGCGGCTCGGACCTGGAAATAGAAAGATGAAGTAGTGACTTACAAACCCCAGAGTGTCGGGTTTTTTGCACCAGGCAAACGCTCACGCAGCACAGAGCAGGAGATCTGAAGTGCAGAGAACAAACTGTATGTAAAGCGTCTGTAGTGCTCAGCTTCACTGTGACTACGACGAAAACAAGGAAAGACTGCAGTGTTTACTGTGGATGAAAATGTTGGCAGCGACAGCATGAAGCCAAATAAATTACAGCGTCGCTTGTATCAAAACTGGAAGTGCTGAGCTCTGATCTTTTAACACTTGAGAATCTCAAATCAAGCAGTTTTACTGTAGGCAGGAAACAGCTGAAGCCATCGTGCTCACAGCTTCACAGCCTGTGGTCTGTAGCCAGATCCCGCTGCTCTATATATGACGGAATAGCGATGCCAAAAAATGTCGGATAAGTTATCTATGCTATCAAAATGTTCTATATAAGTTACTAATACGTTTTATATATGTCCAACTCGTTATGAATACGCCCAAAATTGGAAAAAAAAAAAAAAAAACATCGATAGTTCAGCGTATGGCAACATTTTAGGGAAATTCTGGTACGTTGGCACACGCTGGCTAAATCGTCAAGGTGTGACAGGGCCCTTAAGGACATTACACCCCAATCACGCTGATAAACCAAGTTTTTTCAGCAAAAACATGCAGAATATCGTCAACAGTCCTCCTGCTTTGTGAACGCTGCTTCAGTAAAGCAGCAGCACTGAGAGCGTCATATAAGGAGGAGCAAACACAGAGGAGCTGATGCCGCTGCAGCTTTAGACGTGGATTCTGTCACACTGGAGGACGCGAGTTTCCCGAACTATAACACGAACATCATCTTTAAAGACGAGGAGGACACAGGAGCCCGAACTATAACACCAACATCTTTAACCCTCGAAGAGCTACGTTATCGTATATGATACAGAGGAATATGTTTTCTATAACCGCGCAGAACTTTGTAACGGTAAAAGACAGAAACGTCCTTTTCCCCTCTGAAAGTGCAGACATAGAGGTTTCCGTACATTTCTGCGGCTTTATCCTACGTCACACTCACGCTGTGTGATGACGTGAGCAAAACGAGTGTCCAATAGGAACTTTGTTTTCCCCAAACTCATGCGCTCCGTCCATTTTGATCGACCCAAACTTTGCCAAAGAGTGAAGTGAGTCAAGATGGTCGACTCCTCTGACTGTGTGTGTTTAGAACGAGTGAAAAAGTCGCTCTAAGTGGAGTTAATTCTCACACACATGGAAAATGACACATCTTGGTGTGTGTAATTGTGCATCTCTTTCTATTTTTATTTGAAAGGTTTATTTCACTCAAAATGAACAAATTCAAATGTCATTTCCACCCTGGAAATGCAGAAGTGCTGTGGCTCTGGCCCTGGTCCTGACAGGAGCTGTTTCCAGGACTGGACCAGGAAAGTCATGGAGCCACTGCACTTTTTTTGTTTTTAGGGCAATAAGGAGATTTTTATTTTACTTACAGACTTGAGATTTTGCATTTTTCCTAAATTAAGCATTTTATGTCCAAAAAGTAGTTTCTACATGTTTGCTGTGTGTTTTGTATAAAAGTGAATTTTTTTTTTCAGTTTTTTGTTTTTTTCATCTCTATTTCTGGTCCTGTAGCTTTTATCACAGCCTCATGACACAACTACAGCAGCGGATTGTGAAATAACAGGTTGGACTGAACAAAAGGAGGTAGAACACTTCATTCGGGGGTAAAAGGGGCAGTTTTAAAAGCAAAATTAAGAAAAAAATCCAGGCGAGGAGAAATGTACTAAAATTGCCCTCAGGTCTTCAGAGGTTAAAGACGAGGAGGACACAGGAGCCTCATGATAAACATACATAACATAAGGCTGAGGGAACGTGGGGCCCTTAAAAATCACTCATATTTACCTTGTTGAAACCTGTAGGAACCCTGTGTGTGAAACAAAACAAGTCCAGGTCTGTTTGTGACGAGCGAACTCCACCAGAACATCAAAAAAACTGCATCATATGGACCTTTTAACGGAGTGGCGTTTGAACTTTGCCGTTATATTATGAAATGTCTGAGAAGACGTCGAAGCTGTCGATTAAAAACAGCGATTTGTGTCTCTAAATAACACAAGAGCTCTCCAGTGACAACCTTTATCACATTATTCTGTCATGTACAAACACAAACCAGTTTCCAAAATAGTAAATCTCCCAACCCCATAAATGTTTTAATGTTGAAATCTGGACTTATAACTTATTCTGACGTTTGAAACCGCTTTATAATGTACTGTGTGATGACGGGATGTGAAATCATGGCACAGAAAATGGAAAACAGATGGGCTCATGTGTTACAAGGGTCAAACTGGGGACTTCACACGTCACCGTTAACACAGAGGAGGTCCCCACAATTACCTCATACTAAAGTCCATCTCAAAAAATGTGAAAATCGTGAAAAAGTTCAGTTTTTTTAGTCTCATTTCAGAAAGTCAAACCCGTACATTGTACACACTTAAGTTGGTCCAGAAAAGGATTTTTTAACAGATAAAATAGCGAAATTCAAACATTTTAAGGCAAAAATGACACGTCTTAAAGCAGCAGTTACAGAGTGAGGGGTGACAAAATTCCAATGAAAGTTAATGGGAGCTCATAATTATAAAAAAAAAAAAAAAAACACCTCATAATTATCCTCATAACACAAAAAGCTGATTGGATTTTTTCATGATATTGTAATTTTTTCAGATGGACTCGTGTGTTATAAGTTATACCGAAGGGGCCAGTGTTAAAAGGGTCAAACTGGAGACTTCCCAGGTTTTTGATCACAGAGGCCACGTTTACATGATGCTTTTAATTCCGGATTAATTGTTCTGAATTAAAAACATCTGAATTAAATCGACTTTATTGAATTCTGCTCGACGTCTGGGGGTGGGGAAGGTTCTGATTGGACAGCGACACAAACGTATTTCCGTCTTTGGGAGGAAAACCCACACTTCCCGGCTTTTCTGTCGTCTCGGTTTGTCGTTTCGCCGCCGACACAAACACGATCCGAACTTTTAACCGTATTGGTTCCGATGATAATGAAGCAGCAGCTGGAGAATTCTCTCCTCACGCTTTACGTCTGTGAGCTGAGGAGGAGAAGGGAAGAGTGTGGGAGAAGGAGGAAGAAGACAAACTGAGTCTGAGGCTGCCACACCTCAGCCCACTCCCACATCCCGCTCACAAATCCAAAGAGACGTGGAGGAAAGTCCCAAGAGACGACTGGAGGAGCCGGATCAGAAGGACGAGCCAACGAGCACCAACCACCGGGATTATTTTGAAGAAGAAGAAACGTTTACACGATCCAGGAAGAAATTCATTCGGCTTTAGAATCAGAATAAACCCACTGACTTCAGGATTAATAAACATTTTCATCAGGAAGTAGAGCTGTCAAACTATTCATTTTTTGAATCTCGATTAAGATCAGAAATTCCATAGTTAATCGTGATTAATCTCATATTGAATTGCATGTTTAAAGTTATTTTGCATTTCAAGACAGTTTTAAAGCCAGAATGTAAAGCAATTTGTACCCATTTAGCGATCGCTGTAGTTATTTTCTTTGCCGTGTGATTATCCACAGGTTTGTCTGATCTGAGGCTCTTGGCTCCGGTCGCTGCACCCGGGGGTTTAGCTCGAGGTGTAACTTAGACTAGATGAACTTTGGTGGTGCTGAAACTCTGCTCGACACGGGCGGCGTTTAACTCTTCACTTGTAAATTGTAGCGTCTGGAAGTTTTTTAAAGTCAAATAAACAGTTCAAAAGTCCAGAAGCGTGTGTTTCTCCATCACGGCGGGGAGTTTACTGAAACACGGCGCTCTGAAGTTCGAAAGCGAAACAGCCACAGGAGCTGCCGACGGATGTGCAGAAGGGACGAAAAGTCGACAAACTCTAACCACGAGTAAAAAATAAAAATCACTGCGTTAGAAGGGACAAAAGGCTGGCAAACTCTAACCGCGAGTTAAATTAAAATACCGCCTTATGGATTGCATTAATCTCGTCGCTGACAGCCCTAGAATTAAGTATGTACATGAACTTTTTAAAGCGGAATTCATTTTTCTTGGGAATTAAAGCTCTCATGTAAACGTGTCCATGTTACTGATCACATGGGGCCACGTGACTTCACATGTTATAAGCCACGTAGATGGGGTCCAGCTGATCCGCCAGGAAGCCGTCCCTCAGGTGCATGCGCTGCTTCTCTCCGCGGGAGTTGATGGGGATGACGCCCGGGTCCACCACCACCACCACGCCCACGATCAGGAAGTGCTCCTCCAGAACCACGTTGGTCACCAGGGCCACCAGGTCCAGGGCCTGCTGCTCGGACCCCTCCAGCTCCACCACCACCACCAGCAGGTTCGTCCAGGTGAACACGGCACTGAGGAGCCCAGAGAGTCAAGTTATGTGGCTGATAATACTCCCTACGACTGCACAACAACTCAGCCTTATGGAACAGATAATACTCCCTACGACCGCACAACAACTCAGCCTTATGGAACAGATAATACTCCCTACGACTGCACAACAACTCAGCCTTATGGAACAGATAATGCTCCCTACAAGAACATATAATACTCCCTACGACCACACAACTCAGCCTTATGGAACATATAATACTCCCTACGACTGTGCAACTCAGCCTTATGGAACATATAATACTCCCTACGACTGTACAACTCAGCCTTATGGAACATATAATACTCCCTACGACTGTGCAACTCAGCCTTATGGAACAGATAATACTCCCTATGACTGCACAACAACTCAGCCTTATGGAACAGATAATGCTCCCTACAAGAACATATAATACTCCCTACAACCGCACAACTCAGACTTATGGAACAGATACACTACCGTTCAAAAGTTTGGGGTCACCCAGACAATTTTGTGTTTTCCATGAAAAGTCACACTTTTATTTACCACCATGAGTTGTAAAATGAATAAACTTTAGTCAAAACATTTTCCAGTGTCTGTGTTCTTTTGCCCATATTAATCTTTTTCTTTTATTGTCAGTCTCAGATGTGGCTTTTCCTTTGCCGCTCTGCCCTGAAGCTGCATCCCGGAGTCACCTCTTCACTGTAGATGTTGACACTGGCGTTTTTCAGGTTCTATTTAATGAAGCTGCCAGTTGAGGACCTGTGAGGCGTCCATTTCTCTACTAGAGACTCTAATGTACGTATGTAATGTATCTTCTTGCTCAGTTGTGCAGCGGGGCCTCCCACTTCTCTTTCTACTCCCTAACCCTCTGAAGGGAGTAGTACACACCTTTGTAGGAAATCGTCAGTTTTTTTGTAATTTCTTGCATGGAATAGCCTTCATTTCTAAGAACAAGAATAGACTGTCGAGGTTCACATGAAAGTTCTCTTTTTCTGGCCATTTTGAACGTTTAATCAACACCACAAATGTGATGAGAAAGCCTTTTCACAACTGGACTTGACACTAAATGCAAAAAAAACAACAACTGCAATCTGGTTTAGTTGCAACAAAACTGCTAATTCTCACAAACTTTGTCTTAGCACAGCCTCTCAGGCCTTGTCCACACGTATCCGGGTATCTGATAAACCGAAGATGTTTTGCTGTGTTTTGACCTGTCATCCACACGAACACGCATCAAAAACGAGTATTCAGGGAAAACTCCGGCCAAAGTGAAGATTTTTGAAAACTCTGTTTATGCCTGTTTGTGTGGACAGAGATAACTGGGGTTTTGCGTTTTAAAACGTCACTGTCTGCGCCAAAAAATATGAATCTGCCCTGACGTCAAACGTGTGACCTTTGTTTAGGCGACTGCAAAAGCCAAAGCCAAAGC
This sequence comes from Odontamblyopus rebecca, assembly GCA_030686955.1. NCBI lineage: Eukaryota > Metazoa > Chordata > Actinopteri > Gobiiformes > Gobiidae > Odontamblyopus > Odontamblyopus rebecca. The sequence goes on from CM060665.1 coordinate 3,514,826, forward strand.
AGAATATGGACCGGAGTCGTTTCTTCAGAGCTGTGGGAGCATTCATTTGTTTAGGAGCAATTCTGACTCCGAGTCTGTCCAGACAAAGGAGCTCGGCGCCATGTTTTCTGTTGTTTAAGTTTAGGCGGAAGTGACGGCGAAGTGAGGGCTCAATGGAAATAACGCCATCTACAGGTTTGGAATGTGTATGAATGTGGTTGAAAACGTAGATGTTCGGTTATGTGTGGAAGGTGTTTTTTCCGAAGACGAGGTGGTGTGGATAAAACTATTTTTATAAACGGAGGGGGGGAAATGTTCGGTTTCAAAAATACCCGGCTCCGTGTGTACATGGCCTCAGTTGGACGATTGTCAGAGCATTTGGGCAACAGCTAAAAAGAAAGATCGAGACGAGCTCCAGTTGATCCAGAACAAAGCTGCTCGTGTAGCACTAAAATGTTCTTTTAGAACCAACATTAACACAATGGTTCTAATCTCGACTGGCTCAAAGTTCAGGCTTTAGCTTCTTTACTCTTTTCTACATGGAAAATATAACAACAAAAACACCACAGTTTTTATACAGTCAATTTAAAAACAATTTAGACAAGCGTAGATATGCCACTGGACAAGCTGCTGAGGGGCTTCATAATCCCCAGAGCAAACACTCACTTTCTTTTATAGAGTTATGAAGGAGTGAATGTGTTACCTCTTTCTCTGATAAAAACTGAACAAAAGACAGTTTTTTTTAAATTAAATTAAAACGTTTTTTAGGAATAAATTATCTACAAATGAATTGATGTTTTAACTTTTTATGATTGAAATATAATGAAATGAGATTAAGCTTTTAGAATTTTAGGGTAATTAAATAATGTATACTTGAAGTTTTTAATTATTTGTAACTGTAACTTGTTGTGGCTGTAATTTAAAATGTATTTTTGCACTGAGAACGAGGAATATGTTGAAAGCTCCATGTATAATGTCCGTTATTTGTCAGAAATGTAATTGTTGTTTTAATGTATGTTTTATAAAAGGGACCCCAGGAAGAGGAGGTTCTAAGCACAGCTAATGGGGAAACTATTAATGAACAATAAACAAGAAACAGCCAATGGAGCCTGAGCCCTGAGCAGGTTACAGAATATAAATATCTGGGAATCTGGCTATGTTGGCTTTCCATCAGCACATCGCTGTTTTATAGGTAAAGGTTAAGGCTGAATTGGATTTTTTTGTACAGAAAACACTCCTGTTTTACAATCCCAGCTAAACGTGCCATTGTTGAGATGTCCATTCTTCCACAGTTTGACTGTGGTGGCATCATTTATCAACACGTTTCCAAAACTAAGCTTGCAAAATTAGACACCAAAGTATCCATCCATCTGTCCGTCTATCTATCTTTCTATCTTTCTATCTATCTATCTATCTATCTATCTATCTATCTATCTATCTAATGATTGAATTTGGCTCAAAACTCACATAAACTGGACTCTTTCATTTCTCTTTCTGCTTTTAAACGTAAACTGAAGGTCATTTTTAAAGACGTGTGTAAATGTTTTACTAATGAAACTAAAGGAGATTTTCAGAGACTGATGTAAATGTTTGTTTTACTAATGGACGATGTTGAATATCTGATGGTTTTAACTCCCCTTCCCTTGGGCTTCTGGCCCAGGCCAACGTTGTAAATAAGAATTTGTTCTTAATGTTTTGCCTGGTAAAATAAAGGTTAAATAAATAAATAAAGATAATACTCCCTACAATTGTACAACTCGCCCTTATGTAACAGATAATACTCCCTACAGCTGGCGCTCACCACTCTGCGATGCTCCGGTGGGCTCGGATCACGGACGTCTCGATGTCGATGGGATGGTACCTCATGCCCCTCAGCTCCAGGGTCTCGTCCACACTGCCCACCACATACAGGGCGTCATGGCGCTCTGGAAACAAAGACGCACAAACGCACTTCAGGGAGATCATCCTGTGACCAGGAGTCCAGACTCGCACTAATCGAGACCAGGACCAGGCCGAGACCACAGGGCCCCGAGACCAGGACCAGACCAAGACTTCTGAGGGTCGAGACCGAGACAAGACCAAGACTTTTAAAGACCGAGACTGAGACAAGACCAAGACTTTTAAAGACCGAGACTAAGACAAGACGGAGATTTTTAAAGACCGAGACTGAGACAAGATGAAGACCACGGCTCATCGAGACCAAATCGAGACCATCTTTGTCATTTCCTACATTTATTTGTATTTTGCAGTTATTTTGGCACAAATATATCAATGTTTTTATAAATATATCTCCATTTGATCTGATTAATGTTAATTTAAGATTAAAATAAGCCAAGCAAACTACTGCTAAGGCTCAAAACCGCGATACTCGAGCTCACGTAGACACACTCGATGATGCTTTGCTCCATTTCAGCACAGACAGCATGAATGAATTATGTTATTTAGCAGTATAGTTATTTAGCTTTTAAATCTTAGTTCTTTGGATTCTGACAGAACCAAAGGACTGTTAAGGCTTTTTAAAAGGAAAAAGTGGAATATTCACGGTTTTGCTCACCTTTACAAAACATTGTGAAAATATTATACAGAGAGATTTGGATTTATATTCAACAATCTAGTGTCAGTGATGTGATATGAGACAAATTATTTATATAATTCAGCTACTTTTCATTGGAATTTCCAGTAGAATAATGCATCTGTCTTCATAAAATACCATTATCTGATAGGAAGAGTTACGAAAACTTTAAGTGTACTGGAACTTCAGCTTTTTATAGGTTAGTTGTGGATTAAAAAAAATATCTATAGTTTTTTTCTCCTTTATATAATGTAAAGGTCCTATATAACCAAAATTGACGCTTTAGGTCATGTTCTAAGGTTACTCAACTTACTCGTTTAAACTTGTGTGAATGAAACAAAACACAACTCCAGGTCTGATTTGGTATTTTTCTGTGCAAATGTTTGTGACTTCTCCAGCAGAGGGCGCTGGAGGACACCCCCGCTCACCTCCGTTGGCGTCGGTGAGCTCGGTGCGGCGCAGGAAGCCCAGGTACCCGGTGCGCGCCCAGACCGTCTGCGTGTCCCCGAAACTGAGCTTGGTGTTGAAGTGGTCGGCGTGGAGAGCCTCCTCGCCGTACACCGTGTAGTACCCAGAGGCGTTGTGTGGACTGCTCACCCAGATCTGAGCTCACAAACACAAATACACAAGCAGAGAGAGGCTCAGAGAGGCTGAGAGAGGCTCAGAGAGGCTGAGAGAGGCTCAGAGAGGCTGAGAGAGGCTCAGAGAGGCTGAGAGAGGCTGAGAGAGGCTGAGAGAGGCTGAGAGAGGCTGAGAGAGACTGAGAGAGACTGAGAGAGGCCGAGAGAGGCCGAGAGAGGCCGAGAGAGGCCGAGAGAGGCCGAGAGAGGCCGAGAGAGGCCGAGAGAGGCTCAGAGAGGCCGAGAGAGGCTGAGAGAGGCCGAGAGAGGCCGAGAGAGGCCGAGAGAGGCCGAGAGAGGCCGAGAGAGGCCGAGAGAGGCTAAGAGATGCTGAGAGAGGCCGGGAGAGGCTGAGAGAGGCTGAGAGACGCTGAGAAAGGCTGAGAGAGACTGAGAGAGGCTGAGAGAGACTGAGAGAGGCTGAGAGAGGCTGAGAGAGACTGAGAGAGGCTGAGAGAGGCCGAGAGAGGCCGAGAGAGGCCGAGAGAGGCCGAGAGAGGCCGAGAGAGGCCGAGAGAGGCCGAGAGAGGCCGAGAGAGGCTGAGAGAGGCCCAGAGAGGCCCAGAGAGGCTCAGAGAGGCTCAGAGAGGCCGAGAGAGGCTGAGAGAGGCCGAGAGAGGCTCAGAGAGGCCGAGAGAGGCAGAGAGAGACCGAGAGAGGCCCAGAGAGACCGAGAGAGGCCCGGAGAGGCCGAGAGATGCCGAGAGAGGCCGAGAGACGCCGAGAGAGGCCGAGAGAGGCCGAGAGAGGCCGAGAGATGCTGAGACAGGCCGAGAGACGCTGGGAGAGGCTGAGAGAGACTGAGAGAGACCGAGAGACGCTGAGAAAGGCTGAGAGACGCTGGGAGAGGCCGAGAGAGGCCGAGAGAGGCCGAGAGAGGCCGAGAGAGGCCGAGAGAGGCCGAGAGAGACTGAGAGAGACTGAGAGAGACCGAGAGACGCTGAGAAAGGCTGAGAGAGACTGAGAGAGGCTGAGAGAGGCCGAGAGAGGCTGAGAGAGGCTGAGAGAGACTGAGAGAGGCTGAGAGAGGCTGAGAGAGACTGAGAGAGACTGAGAGGTATTTATAGAGACTGGGAGAGTCCCTCAGTCGTCCAGGTCGGGTC